>JANSMH010000150.1:0-64192 GCA_029299595.1 Grosmannia serpens
CCCGCCCCGCTCCCCGCGCGGGCACCGGGGACGACGCCCGCCCCAAGAAGGGGGGGGGGGGGGGGGTGGGGGGGGGGGGGCGGCGGGGGGGGGGGGGGGGTGTGGTTGTGGGGGGGGGGGGGGGGGGGGGGGGGGGGGGAAGTGTTGTGGAAACGGAATGCGGGCGCTATGGGGCAGGCAGGCAACCAGCGGCTGGCTCGTTTAGCGCGTGCAGCCGCTGACAGAATCCGCTAAGGGTGCCTGTTGCCGGACGCCGCACAATTTTTCCGCCCTTTTTCCTGCTCCCTATTATCTCGACAGCTCGGCCTAGCCTCACGACAACGCACACCACAACCGCGACGCCCATCCACGATAGCCTGCCTGCCCGTACCGCGACGCTGCACTAGTGACGCGTGCCACAGCCTCCGTTGACGACGACATCGACCCCTGTGCAGCACGCGCGCCGTCTCGGCCGAATCCCGTCGACCCAGGAGAGGCGCCCTGGTGCGGTCGTCGTCGTCGTTCCCAAGCTCGTTTCGTCGTCGTCGTCGTCGTCGTCGTCGCCGTCGTCGCCGTCGTCGCCGCCGTCGCCGTCGCCGTCACCGTCACCGCTCCCGCTCTTCTTCCTCCCTCGTCCACGATGCCGCAGGTGCCCACGTCTCGGCCCAAGCCGCCGCCGCCGGGCGAGGAGGAGGCCGGGGCCGAGCTGCGGCTGGGCGAGTTCGAGGGCGTGGAGACGCTGTCGCTGTCGGAGGCGTGGCTGGTGATCAACGCGCTGATGGCCAAGCGCCGCAACGACCAGAAGAACGTGAACGAGACAGAGTGCGTATCCGTCGCGGGCCCGACCTCGGGTCCTCGCCACGCATCGCTAATGCTTCTGCAGAGTCCTCACCAAGACTGTCGACTACCTGGACGCGTTCGCCCGGTTCAAGCGCAAGGAGAACGTCGAGGCGGTCGAGCGGTTGCTGGCATCACACACGGAGCTGACCAAGTTTGAGCGGGCGGCACTGGGGTCGCTGTGCCCCGAGGGTGTGGAGGAGGCCAAGACGCTGATCCCGTCGCTGACGAACAAGATCGGCGACGACGACCTGCTGGAGCTGCTGGAGGAGATGGGGAAGCTGCAGGGCTGAGCCGCGGCTTGCCGCCGCTCGGGCCCGAGACGACGGCCTGCCACGGCCACCAGGTCTCCCGACGAGCAGACGGGGATGACCTTCTTTGCATGGAGCGGCGCAAGGGACACAAAAGGGGACACCAGGGGAACAGAACGGACAGAGGGACAGGAATTCTTGGCCATCTGGCGAAATGCTTTTATGGACTTGTTTTGTAACTTTTTTTCTGACGACAACGCCGAGTGGGACTGACGGTTTTTTTTTTCTTCTTTTCTTTTCTTGAACGGAGCTGTATCTGCTGCGCTGCTGTTTGTGGCTGGACAGCATCATGTCCTTTTTTTTCTTTTTGCTCCATTTCTTTCTACTTTATGTTGTCTGGCTATCTATACGTCTTTTCCAACAAGGCTGACTGATATATTCTGGACATGGCCCCGGGAAGACGCAGAATGATACACAAAGATTACAGGGTATGGGGCCGTACACTATGATTATGAGGGTGTGGAAATACAGCCGGTGAGCAGATACGGACAGCCGGAGAGCGCAGGCGGTCCCTCACGGCTGGTAAGACGCCCAACTGCCCACGTGCAGCCCACGGGTCTGTTCCTTGTACGACACGTCCAGCGTTGCCCGTGGGCGGTCTGTGGTCAGCGTGCGTGAAGGGCTATCCTGGGTGCTGGAGCCGACCGGCGACGCCGGGGTGCTCTCCATGCGCGGTGTGCTGTCGAGCTCGGGCGTCACGGCGTCCGGGCCCAGCATGGCTGCAGCAATTCCGGTGCTGCTGCTGCTGCTGCGCCATGACGACACAAAGGTGGCAGCCGCCGTCCTGCCGCCCGTGCTGATGGACATGACAGGTGAGTTCTGGGAGAGAGCGGCCGGGTGGCTGGACGGTTGGGACTCGAGCTCGGCAAGGACTGCGCAGCTGTGAGCATCGAGCTCGGCCGGCCGGGCAGACGAAGAGGCGGCCTGGCCGGGCATCTCGGCGACAGGGCCAAGATAGCTCCCTGGGGATATCAGCAAGGTGTGTCGACGAACGGATGGAGGGCGGAGGACGGGGCCGGATACGAAGAAGAGGACGTTGAAACGAGGCTGGAAATAGGGCCAGTTCCAGAAGAGGAAGGAACGAAGAGGAGGAACGAAGAGGAGGAACGAAGAGGAAGGAACGAAAAGGAAGTAACGTGCATGGAACCAGACGCGAGACAGACAAGAACTCACCCAGATCGGCAACATCGCCACCGCTGCGCAGAGAACCCGTCATCCGCCCACCTCGCAGGGCTGCGAGCCGGGAGCCGCGCAGGCCCCAACGTGCCAGGGAAGACTCGAGGGCGCCCGTGGCCGCGGTGGCCTCGCCGAACAGGGACGCCGTGCTGCCGTCCGTGGGACTGGCGGTTTTGGGCGAGGCCACGCTGACAGGACTTCTGCCGCTGTCGGCCCTCTTCTCGGGCCCGTCGCCCGTCTCGACGTTGCCGGTCGCCAACTGCGCGTGCTGGTATCGCTGCCGTCTCGATGGCCGCTGCCAGCAGTGTCGCCAGATCAGAAAGGCGGCCAGGAGGATAAAGGCAAACACGCCCGCCGTGACAATGCCGGCGATGGCACCCTTGCTGAGGCCCGCAGAGGATGGAGTGCTGGTGGTGGTGGTGGTGCTGGTGCTGGTGGTTCTGCTGGCTGTGCCGGTTTTGCTGGCTGTGCTGGCGGTGCTGGCTGTGCTGGTGGTGCTGGCGGTGTTGGCTATACTACTCGTGATGCCTATGGCCGATGATGTTGCCGAAGGCGCAACCACGCCTGGGAACACAGACGTTGTCTCTGTCGCTGTTACGGCCGTCGTGCTGGGGGTGGCCGTGACGGTGGCCGTGGCCGTGGCCGTGGCCGTGGCCGTGATGGTGCCCGTCAAAGTGGAGGTGGAAGACGCGGCGCTGGCCGACTCACTCCCGGAGCTGTCGGGACAGCCGTCGGTGTAGTTACAGGCATCGACGGAGCAGCAGCCGGAGAAGCCGTTGGAGGCACAGGTGTAGTACTGCGTGCCAGAGGAGCAGTCCTCGCGTCGGAGGAGCGGGCGGAAGCGCATGGTGAGAGTGCTCTAGCGGGCAGAGAAGCGGGTGCAGGCAGAAGCTCTCGGTGGCTCTGGGGGGGCATAATACTGGACTCGAAAGGGCCACAGACCAGAGGTGAGATGTGCAGCGGGACAGATCCTGACTTCTGGGAGCCGGCAGGTGATGTGAAGCTGGACAACAGGCTTCTTCCGACTTGTTCAGCCCGGCGTCTTCAGACGTGCTATGCATCAACCAACACGAGACGATGTGTTGCGGAAAAGAGGCGGGAGAGGTCCCAGAAAGAGGATGCTGGTGGAAGAGGGAAGGGGGCGAGGTATATCCATGCTACGACCAAGAGACACGGCTGATTGGCATGCAGGGAACCCAGCAGACCGACAAGATCCCCTACTACATGGCCATGTCAAATGACCATTGCCCACCCACAGCCTCGCCCTTCGCCTCCACCACACCTCCGTCGACCCTGTGCCCCGTGCGACTCGGCTTTGTCCTTATTCGCACTCCAACCGGTCTCCCCTGAAGTCCTGAGAGACACGTCAAAACGGGTGCCATGGCTATGCTCTCTGTGATTTCCCCCATCACCAACAGGAGCCCAAGCGAAATGAGCCCGACGCCTGCTGCATGCTGCAATTTGGGGGCTGGACCCGCAAGCTGGGCTTCTCTTGGCTTCTTGGCCGCCGGTGGTGGTCTGGAGAGCCCGTATCGGCATGGATCCTCTGCGCGTCTGACTTCTCTGCATCCAGCTCTCGCTCTGCGGTGCAGGCTCAGCCACCCTGTGCCATGTGTGTCTCGTCCCCACCCTCCTGCGTCTGCATGCATCGATATGTCGCATTGAGGATTTTCAGCTGCTATTTCAAGTATCTCACATCCAGCAAAGCTAGCCCCTACTGGGAAGGCTGGTCCGGTGAGGTGGTCGTTGGTGCGGCAAGGCTGTTCCGCATTTGTCGTCGTGGTAGATGGCCGTCCTGATGGAACTGCTCTCTCGACTTGCGGACAGATTTACGGAGTACTCCGCATCTTACATGCGGTCCTTTTCCGCGTCGGCGAGCGGACAATGCACGGGAATTCCACACGAAAATACAGCCCTTCCAGGAGGCCATCCAGGATTCGATGGGTCACGGCATGAGACCACAGGTCGCCGTCCAGTCATATATGACGGGTCCCATTCAAGCTATACATTCCCCTTCCCCCAAACGCCCTGCGAATTCGGTCTCAATATAAACACAAGGAGGATCGACAGCGATCATGCCAGCTTCTCCAGCAGCAATCTCGCCCCGGCATTGCCCACCGGCCGGTCTGATGCCGCCGCCGCCGCTGCTGCTGCTGCTGCTGCTACCCTGTTGTCCTTCTTGCCCTTCTTCTCCTTCTTCTCCTTCTTGTCCGCCTTGTCCTCCTTGTCCGCCTTGTCCGTCTTGGCAGCCGCCGTCGCTGCCGCTGCCGCCTCTCGCTTTGCCTTCTGCTCGACCGTCTCTTCCATGGTCACCCTCTCCAGCGCCTTGCGGTTCTCCTTCTTGGACAGCGTCTTGCGCAGCTCCGCCGCGTGCGCCGCGTCCAGGTCGGCCGCCTCGAGCAGCGCCACCACCACAAACGAGCTGGCCCAGCCCGTCGCCCACTCCATCACGTGCTCGCGGATCTGGGGGTACAGGATGTTCGCAAAGCCCAGCGGCGGGTCCACCGGCTTGATCTGGCCGGTCTTGCGGTCGAAGCGGCCGCCGGCGACGAGCGTCTTGAGCAGGCGCGTGCCGAAGAGCGACTGCGACACGTGCAGCGCCCCCGACGGCGCAAACTCGCCGCCCTCGGCCTCCTCGCCGCTCGTCGGCCCTGCTGCCGTCTCCGCGAGCGCCGCCAGCGCCGGCGCCTTGTCACCCACCGCAAACAGCAGCACGTCCGCCACCAGCTGGCAGCCAAACGACGTGGCCGCCAGGTCGCGAGGCGAGGCCGCGATGGCCGCCAGCAGCTGCGGCGACATGGCCGCGACGAGCTCGCGACGGCGGGTCTCCGGGTCCTTCTTGCTCGTGGTCTGGCGGATGGCGTGGATCTCCTCGAGGATGGCCAGGTCGGCGGCATGGCTGGCCGGGAACAGCGCCCGGGACGGACCCTCGAACAGGTAGCGGATCGTGGTGCGCGCGTTGAGGTCGTTTGCGCAGAAGATGATGTTCTCCACGCCCTTCTCCTCGTTCTTCCCGAGAATCTCGGGCACGATCGACTTGCTGGTCAGCACGGTGTCGTCCAGGAGGTCGTACGCCGCCAGGATGATCGTGTGGCCGTGCGGGTCGCCGCACAGCAGCTGGAACGTGTCCTTGTACGTGCGCAGCAGCAGCTTGCGGTCCTTGGCGCCGCTGTGCGCCAGCAGCAGGCACACCAGCCGCGCCCCGGACTTGGTGAAGCCCATGTTCTTGAGCAGGTCGCCGGTCTCGTCGCCCTTGACCATCTCCACAAACTCCCTGTGGTCCTCCGACCCGGCCGGCACGTTGAGGAAGTACTGCAGCATGGCGTCGTGCAGCATCGTGAAGCCCGTCAGCTTCTTCTGCACCAGCGTGTTGATCATGGCCTGCAGGTACTTCAGGATCACGCCGCGCTTGCCGGGGTCGGCCGCCAGGATCGCGGACAGGTCGCCCGTGACGTCGCCGACCGCTGCCGCGTTGGCCAGCGCAAACTCGGGCCCGTACCACTCGCGCAGCAGCAGCGCCTTCTGGCGCTTCGACGCGACGCCCCGGTACACGTCGTCCAGGATCCACGACGCCTCCGCGTGTTGGATGAGCCGCCGCACCTTGCCGTAGAACTCGGAGATGATCATGTCGCGCACGCCCTCGTCGTTCTGCACCAGCAGCTTGCCGATCAGGAACTTGGCGTACTTGCTCTCTGCCAGCTGTGCATACGTCCCGCGCAGCTCCTCCGCGATCGCCTTGCGCTGCTCCTGTGTCGAGTACTTGACTGCCGTCTGCACCGCCCGCACCGCGTCGTGCTTGAGCACAAAGTCGCGGACCCGGCCCGTCGTGATGCCAAAGAGCTCGTCCACCAGCGCCCGCCGTTCCTCCTTGGGCACGTGCGACTTGCGGCGCAGCCGCTCCCACAGCTTCTTGGCCCGCGCCAGCTCGTCTGCCAGCGGCTTGGCTGCCCGTCGCTCCAGCGCCAGCTGCTTCTGCTTTGCGTGTGCCTCCTTGGAGCTCAAACCTGCGTGATGTCAGCAGACGAACGGCACCGGCTCCGAGGGAGACGCGGAATCCTGGACGATCAGGGCATGTCTGCAACAGATAAACAACGTACCATTGGACTCGTTGGCATTGCCAGCAGCCCCAGACGCATTCTGGCTCTGTTTCCGATCGTCGCTGCGGGAGTTGGTCTTGTTCTCCGACTGCGCCTTCGGGTAGTTGCCATCGAGCCGCCGCTTCTTTTGCGAGCCATCCTTTGCTGCCGCCTTCTCGGCGGAGGCCGCCTTTCGCTTCTCACCACCCTTTTCTGCTGACATGGTCGCTGACTTTTGTTGTACGGCTGAAAATTGGACTTGACCGAACGAAAGCGTCTTCTAGATGGGACGAAACCGGTCGGGAAAAAAAAAATCCTTATCCAATTTTTTTTTTCTATCTCAATCAGTTCTGCCGGGCGGTGAGCCGAAAGTCTTCGCATCCCCACAGCGAGTTCTGAAATAATATGGGGTTACCCCTCTAATACGTCTTTTCTTGACGCAGAACAGGAGCTGGTCCGCCTGGCGCAGCACACCACACAAACGCCAACATGGGCCGCGAAGACCAGATAGAAGAGCGCGAGGTGCTCGACTCCATTTTCCCCGATGAGATCACAGACATATCAGAAACTGAGTACCGTATCGCCATCAAGCTAGACCTCCCCGATGTGGCCGGTGCTGGCAATGGCAACGGCGACGACGACGACGACGACGAGGTCGAGGCGCCTGTTATTCTGCTTACTGTACGGTATCCAGAGGACTACCCAAATATAGAACCTGACCTGGACCTCTCGGCACCAGCGGGCGTCGCGCAGCACCCGCTGCTCAATGTCGCCGAGGAGAAGGAACAGCTGCTGGCCGACCTCCAGGACACTATCCAAGAGAGCCTCGGCATGGCCATGGTATTCACACTGGTGTCGGCCCTCAAGGAAGCTGCCGAGCAGCTGATTGTTGGACGGCAGGAGGCCGAGGAACGGAAGCGCGAGGAGGCACTGCTGGCAGCAGAACGGGAAGAGAACCAGAAGTTCCACGGAACGGGAGTGACGCCAGAGTCGTTTATCCGGTGGCGGGATGCATTTGTCAAGGAGATGGCCGAGAAGCAGAAGAGGGAAGAGGAAGAACGGCTAGCGGAGCAGGCAAAGCGACGCGGTGGTGGCGCGGGCAACAGGGATGGCACCCGACTGACGGGTCGACAGCTGTGGGAGCGCGGCCTGGTAGGCAAAATCGACGAGGACGACATCGAAGCGGAGGCAGAGGAGGAGGAGGAGGACGGCGGTGCCGGCGGAGTGGCCGAGGGCGTGCAGAAACTCAAGATTGAGGCATAAGCTCACTCAACGACCGGAGAATAGCACACATCTCCAAGCCGAACAAGGTTACGGCCACACGGGAGGCATACTTTGCCTATCCTGGCTATAATGATGGCTGGGCCAGCAGTGCCTCACGATATGGGTTCCGATGTGTGGATGGCCCACGTTCAACGAAAGTGAAACCAGCTGTTGCGAGCTTATAAAGAGCCTATGGCCTTGCTTGCTGGGACTGGAGGACAGCTCCTAGATGCGGAGAAACCAATGTTGAAAAGCAGTCCACAACTCGTGACAAGCTTTTCTATTCACTCTTTGCAAGGAGGAGACGCGGTACACGCTCACATGCATATATATCTACGACTGTTTTTTTTGCTTGTGTCAGACTTGAAATATACGACAAAAGGGGTTAATTTTGCTGTGGGGGAAGCATCATTCATTCATACTGTGAACGCAATCAACACATCCTTCAACCAGTCGCTGGGACATACCCTGGCAGATACACCTCACAAAGCATCCGATCGGATAGGGGCCTCCAGGGCTGGAAATGCTGTGATTATTTTGTGATGCCAAACGCCTCCCAGATGAGCGTGCCGAGAAAATGTCTCCAGTAACCAGGATTGAGGACCAGCTATTTATGCCATGTCTTCATCGCCGTCCTCGTCGTCAACATCTTCGTCCTCGCCTTCATTCTCATCATCTACCCACTCGCCCTCGTCTTCCTCGTCTTCCCCTTCTGGTGCCGGTCCCATCACCGCCACGACGTCATCCAACAACTCTTTTGCATGCTGGCCGAGCCGTTCATCCTCGTACGACTGCCGTTTGAACTCCTTTAGACACCGTCCAAGACACCGACGGGCGTCCCGCCAATAGTCCTGCCAGCTGCTGTCGGAATCGCCGTTCTGGTCCGCCATTCCATCTCCGTCCTTCTCTCCAGATTTGCTTTTCCCGTCCTTCTTGGACTCGCCATCCGCACCTCCCTCCCGCAGCTTCTGTCCCTGCAGGTAGTGTGCATAGCCAGCCAGGTACCATACCTCGACAGCCTCGTCGTCCTCGCGCAACAGCCGCGTTGTCGCAATGTGTGCGGCCTTCTCAACCCAGTCCACGGTCAGCAGCAGGCGGACAAGGCCGACACGGACGCTAAACAAGGGCACTGCCGGGTCGTCTGGCGGGAGATCGGCCCAGAGGTCGAGGCTGCGCTGCAGGGCGGCGCGGGCGTCGGGGAGGCGCTCCTGGCTGACGCGAACGCTGGCGAGGGTCTGCCAGACGTCGGGCGATGTGGGTGCCAGCAACGACGCCTCGGTGACGAGCGCCTCACACTGAGCCTCGCAGTCGGGCTCAAAGGAGAGGTCCGTCATCCACACTTCGGCGACTGCGCACAGCACCTGCGCGAGCTTGTCGCGGGTCTCGTCGTCGGCCGTCTTCTCGTCCCCCCGTTTCCTGTCTGCACCGCTTCCCCCCTGCCGTAGCCGTGACCGCAGAGAGGCAGCCCCCCGCTCAAACCAGGCCACGCTCTCGCGCCCGCCGTTCTCGCTCAGCTGGGCCAGGTAGAGGAACTTGTCCGGCCCGCCGCCGAGCGCATCAGAAAGCGTGCCGTCTGCGTCGAGATCTGCAGCCACTGTGAGCACCTGGCGCGCAACCTCAATGTCGCCGGTTTCAAGCAGGATCTCGCCCAGCAGGGCGCAGACAGCCGCCTTGCCGATGCCGTCCACAGTGGTGTTAGTGCTGTTGTCGTCCTCCTCCGATCCAGCGCTGGCGATCACGGTATAGGCTGCCCGGGCCGATTCCAGCGCCGCGTCGACTTCGCCCTGTGTCATTGCGGCGACGGTCGCGTCCATGAGCGTCTGCATCGTCTTGGTCGGCTGGGCCGCCGCTTTTGATGACGACGTTGCTGCTGCCGATCGCGGCTGTGGGTGGCCCCCATGGCCTTTTTTTGACCGCCCTTTTTTCGGGGCGCCAGGTCGTGTTTTTGCCATGACTATTCTGCAGAGAAGAAATATTGAAAATTCAAATCAGTACCCCGGACTGACTTGAAAAAAGCCGTCAAGCTTCTCGACGAAAGACGACGGGGGGGGGAAATTTTTGAGAATCTTATCGCAGATAAGAAAACTGGATACCATTTAGCGGCATATTCTATATGCAGGTATACGGTAGTTCGTGTAAGGTAGATCTCGAACACAACTCTGTGTTCAACTCTGTACTCGGGAGTGGCTCTTTTGGGCCTGTACGCGGACGATAATCATACTCATTGTTTCGTAAATAATGTCACATATGTGGCAGCGACGTTTCTTCCTCCAAAAACATTCATGGCTAATTAGCCAGAGGTTCGTCGCACCTCGCTTCGGTAAATTACCATGTCTATGATATCTAGCCTATGTCTGCCTATTGATATATTTCTCGTCTTTATATACCAGACGAATTATTTGGGGGCTCTGTTTCAGTATAGAACGCCGACGTCTTTGAAAATCACACGCACACGATTGCACTTTCCTCTTTTGTTGTTCCGTTTCGGAAGGTGCTGCTCGTCACGAAAACGACGCGGTATCTCGCTTAAAAACACATTTCTACGACTCCTCCCCAGGAAAAATAATGAGCAGAATCTCTCAACCAATTTAGCAAGTCCCTCAGAACGTTTGCCCTTTTCACAGGTCACCGTGGTTAGCACCCAGCTAGACTCATTCCTCGGTCATTCCATCCAATATCAAATCAACAGCTTAGCGGTTGTAAAAATGTTGGGGACAACTTTTCTTCTCGCATTTATCGCCGTGGCCGACGGGCTGCCCTTCGTGTCCATTATGGCGAGTCATTTTACCGACATCACGGGAGTGGAACTGTTTATCAATGACGCGAACCAAATTGTATCTGTCAACGATATCGCCCTCACACAACTGCCAGCATTTCAGTGTGGACACTCGCCAAGCAAGGTGCGCATGAAAACGGCCAATTCCATCTATGTCCTCTAATATTTCTCAGACCTCTGTCACAGACAGCTGCCGTGGCCTGATCGACAGCTTTGAGAAGTTTTATAAAAATGGCGATATGCAGAACGGCTTGACGATTCCGACCGGGAAGTGCGTCTCGGCAGAAGACGGAGACTGTCGAAGCACGCTTTGCAATCTGGATGTGCCAGATGTTGCCATTACTGCTGTTATGAATCCTTCCGGCCCTTTTATGACCAACCTCACCCAGAACAGCTGTGTCCAGAGTACTAGTGAAGTTCTCTGGACCGACGGACAGACCCTGGTGCATCTACAGGGATCGAACATAGAAGCCAGGATTTTTGACGCCCACACAGTCGGCCCAGACACTGCTGCCATTGAGCTTCGCAGCACTGACGCGGATGCGACGGTCAAGGCTGCCCGGGACACTCAATTTCCCTCTGAATCTGCATTGGACCTCGCCAACTGCCCCGGTTGGGAATACGGGAAATATACCTGCTGCAAGGTATGATCCATGACAATCTTACTTTTTGTGCATTTATTAACGGTTCTCACCTGTCATTTTGTCAGACATCACCTATCACTTGGGAAGACTGCATGGGAGCAATTGAAATGATGGCAAACACAGGGGCAACGGAGGCAATCGATGTTATGCAGGGCTCGTGCCGTGCAGAGACGTCCGGTGGATGCACTGCACAAGTGTGTGCTAAGGATGAGGGCGTGCGGGTGATACTGCATTATCTGCTTGATCTGCTGTCATATCCGCTCAATGACGTGTGCGTCCAGAACAACGACATGGGCGGCGCAGTTTTGCTGAAGCCAGGCGTCGAAATTGCATTGGCCCCAGCAATCAGCAACTAAGAGGGGATTTGGGCGGTTGGGTGAAGGCAACAGATGGTAGGCTTGATGCTGTGTGATGCTGTTTAGGCCAGAATTATCGGAGAAATAAAGAGCCCTATTTTCGGTGAAATGGCCTAATCGAGCAGCTAATCTTCGATTGGACAGCGCTAAAACACTGTTTCTCAACCCCCACCACCTTTGCTGTTTACAACTCTAGCTTCTTTCGTACAGCAACGCTTCATCTTCTGCAATGGTAAGCCAGGACAGCCGTGTTGCGACCCAGCAGACAGGAGCTCGGCTAACGTCCGAACTGCGCTTCCATTCAACAGAACAAAGACGGCTGCTACACTTCGGTGCATATGCACCAGTCGCGCAATGCCGATCTGTTCGAAGACGTGTGCAAGGACCGCCTGTCCGATGACGACATCTTTGTGCCTCCCCAGCACCAGCCGATCAACCCCGAGGACGAAGACGACGTTGTGCCCGACCAGCATGCCGCGTTTGGAATCCAGAGGGCCACCCAGGCTGTGCGCGAGCCGGCATGGAAGGATCTCGGCCTGGCCGCGCTGATGCACCAGGGGCCAGGCGGCAGTGGCGGAAGGGCGGGTGCGAACGGGGGAGATGGAGGCAGCCAGGGCCCTACGGAGAACACATACGCCTACTACGGCTACTACTACGGCTACAGCGGCAACGCGCTCGGAACAGGTGCCGGCGGCAGCGGAGTCGGCAGCGGAGTCGGCAGCGGAGTCGGCAGCGGCGCAGCAGGCAGCAGCAGTGCTGTCGGAGGTTCTGGCCGTGCAAATGGCGGCAGTGGAAGGGCGTTCAACGGGATGCCGCGATAAATGTGAAAACTGTATTCCGTAGTTCTGCCAGAAACAACCAACAAACGCCCGAGCAATGTCGATACCCAAATACATGCTAGAATTTACAGTGTTCCGCTGCCTCAGAATCCTGCCCCCCCCCCCGCCTTTCTCCTCTCATGACTTCCCCAGATAGTTCTCTCGGTCCAGTACGGACACCTCGAACTTGACGAGGAACACCGTTTTGCCGGGCCACATCTCGCCCTCCTCGGCCCGCCCGACCGTGTGAGCAGTCACGCGTGCTGGGAAGGCGGCGCCGTCGCAGACGCCCTCCACGATGCCGGCCACAAAGGCGGCGCAGTTGAGCTGGCTCATCTCGCGTGGCACGCTGATGTACTGGTTGACGAGCGGCTCGTTATCGATGATCATATACTCGTCGGGCGTCTCCGGGTTGCTGCTCTTCTCCAGCCCGTTGGCCTGGCGGCCAAACAGGTGAGTCCACACATTGATCTTGACAAAGTGCAGGAGCGCAATGATGTTCAGAGGGCGCGTCTGGGTGCGTGCCGGCTCGCGATAGAGCAGGAGGTCGAGCAGCTTCATGCCGATCGGATGGCCCTGCACATTGAGGCTGGCCAGTTAGACGGGGGCCCAACACACCGCTTCGAGAAGCCCTCCCCCGGCCAGATCTTACCGCTTCTCCAGATCCTGGATGCCGGTGACACGGTGCTGCGCATAGCTGACCATTTCCGAGAAGAGGTAGGCAAAGCTGGACTGGCTCAGCTCGGCTGTGCGCGTCCGGTTCAGCGGGCGGTGGTAGATGGTCTTGCCGCTTGTGGGGTAGCGGAGGCCGCTCTGGCCATGGCCGTGCAGCATCTGCTGCTGGCCCTGGTGTTGCTGCGAGGAGTCGTGCACATGCTGTTGTTGTTGTTGCGGTGTCAGGTCCCGCGAGGGCCCCGTCACTTTGCCCACGCCGCTCATCGTGAACGAACGCGAGGCTTGCCACGGGATGGAGGGATCGGCGCGCTGTCCTCGTCCACAGGCTTGCGCGCACGGAAGAGCGAATACGCGTAGGGGGATTGAAGCGGAGGGCGCAGAGAGGAGAGAGAGGAGAGGAGGGGGTTGAATGGCGGTTTAGGAGGATAGATCTTGATCCAACTCTAAACTGCTTTTGCGAGACGTTGGCAGATGTGGGGCACCAAATCGCACTGGCCTCGCCGCTAAAACGGAAGTCGCGGTTTCTGGCAAGTGCTCTGTGCTGTCAGCCTTGTTTGAACACACACCGGGTGAAATCAATCTGCAGTCGATATTATTACAATGTCTATCTCAAACAAGAAAATGGCGAATGGGCCGGAAAGTCGGCCAGACTGCAATGCGCATCTAATTGGCAACATGCTCTATGCGACCTCGCTCCATGCACCTCCCGCCCGTCTACGGCCTTGTCGTCCGCCTCCATGTCCAGGCCATCAACCCGTGCGGAATCTGCCTATTTCCCGGCGGAGCCTTCGGCGGGCGCCACGCCCTTCTCCACGGCACCGTCGAGGTAGTCTTCAGACTCGCCAATGTGCCTTCCACCGGCGATCCACCGCGACTTGCGTGTCTTGCGCCGTTCTTCGCACAGGTCCGTCAGGGCTGACCAGTATACCGCGTGGTCGTACTCGAACTGTAGTTTTCCGTCGAACTCGGTCCACAGCTGCTCGGAGGGGACGTACTGGTTCATGTCCTCGTTGAATTTGAGCTTCTCGCGCGTCAGAGGGTCGATGAACGGCGTGATCAGCTTGAAGAACCCCCACACAACCCAAGGCACTGTGCAGGGAGGCATTTAGTACGCGAACTCGGCCCCTGTCTCAGATGGATGCAGCGCGTACCGTTGACGATGAGTGCCCGGCCGAGGCGCTCGGGGTAATGCGTCTGCAGGATGTGCAGCACTTCGCGGCCCTGGCCGATGCCCGGCGCGGTGTTGGAGCGGGTCTTGCCCTGCTTGAAGTTGATCAGCAGGGACAGCGTCTCCTGGCCGGGCGGCGACAGGTCGATGACGCGCTCGAGCATGTACACGAGGTGCTCCACCTGCCGCGGCGACGGCTCCGTGTTCTGGCGGCCCGGGTTCAGGTACTGGCACACACGGGCCTCCTTGTCGAAGCCGAGGATGATCTGCTTGCCCGTCTCGTTCTCGGGCGAGATGTAGTCGGCCGTCAGCGACTCGACGCCGTAGTCGCGCCGCCAGGACAGCGTTTCCTGCAGCCGCTTGGCAGCCTCCTTCTCGTGCCATTTGGTCGCGCGCAGAAACCGCAGCAGGCACTCGCGGGTCAGCCACAGCTGCTCGTCCTCTGTGACGGGGCCGCCCTTGTTCTTTTCGGACGCAACCGCTGTCCAGCCCTTTGCCTGCTCCAGCAGCCAGGCGTACTTGGTCTGCTGCGCGTCCGTCAGAGCAGGCCGCTCTGCCGGGCTGCTGCCGGCGACCGGAAGGTCAAACGGCGTCTTGCGTGGCCCGGCGGCTGGTGTTGCGGTCTGTGTGCTCATCGTGTGCAGCTTCGGGGAAGAGGCGCTGGCTGGATGTGGCAGGAAAATGCAATGCACGGTTTCTGGTAGACGGCAAGCTGCAGGCACCTATACAGACTGCGTGGCAAGAACCCCGTTGGCTCAATTGCAACCAGAAAAGGAGAGAACTGATGTGGAGCTCCTGCTGAACTACGGAGTTCGACAGCTACGGCTGGGCTAGTCCCTCCTTATAAGGATACCGAGAAGCAAGGCTGGAAATGCATTTATCGAACAGCCAAGATCAGAATGGAAGAGCTGGAGACAATCTCCCATCTGGAAACAATATTGGGCCATAAGATCACCCCTGTGCACGGAACTCCTACATTCGTACCATTGCTGTTTTCAATTCAAAGAATCGCGTGTAGATCGAATGACAATTTACGTTTATATATCTTACATGCATCATCAGAGCCGTTCAATAGCGCAGCAGTGCGCTATTGGATGCTTTATAAGCGGCTAGTTAAGTGCTGTCACTGGCCACAAACGCTGTTCGATTTGTCAGACAGCAGCTCACATCGTGCTCCTAGCGTACAGGCCCCCTCTAACAGCACCGAACTCGGAACAGTTCACTGGAACAGAAAGAAAATATTTCTCTGCCACCCCGCCAATTTGCCCCCCCCCCGAAGCGACCATTAAACCAGTCTCCAGCCAGTACGAACTCTTCTTTTGTCTGTTACTTCCACTAGAAATTGCTCACAAATCCGCCCCTTTCGACAGGCTTCTCTTGTGTCTGCGCTTCTGACCCTATTCTTTGACTGGCTCACTGCCCGGCATCCGCTCATCGGATCTGCCCTTTATAGACGTCACATTCGGCCTTCCCAACCTAGACATTTGCATTTCTCTTTCTTGCGGCACCGTCCAGGACGCAGAGTTTCCAGCGGCCCACTATGCCTCCTTCAGTGTCCATCGACATGTTCGACGACAGCATCGATTTTTCCGGCTTCAAGACGGCGGCGGCTTCAAAGACGAATGGCGTCCGTGTGACGGCGCAGTCGCTGCCCGGCCTGAAGACCTTGCTGCTTGCGCCACCGTCCATCGCCTCGCACGAGGAGAAGCTGCGCGCCGTCTTTGCCACACACGACCGATCTACGTCCGATCTGCAGATGCTCGATCGGGTTGCCGCCGGCCTCGTCGCCCTGGCGCCAGCCTCGTACGACCTCGCTCTCGTCCTGACCGACACCGACGGCTCCCATCGCACCGAGGCGCTGCAGCTGCTGCGGCGCAGCGCCTATACAGCGCTGGTGCCGTCCTTGAAGGTCGGTGCCAAGCTGCAGCTCCAGGACGGCAGTCGCCTGCAGGGCGCAGAGGCACGCGAGGCGATCCTTGCCGGCCTCGTGGAGAAGGACGGTGTTTTTGAAAAGACAGAGGAGGAGGCGGCAGAGGTTGTCGTGCCACTGCGGTTCGGCGCGAAGAAGAAGGCGGCGCCGCCGGCGAGCGTCGCGGCGGTAGATGGGCCAGCAGAGAACGGCACCGCCGACGGGCTCAACAGAGGGCCAGCGGTGACTCTGGACCTCGATGACTACAACGACGGCGACGAGCTGGTGGACGAGGACGACTTGTTGACGGAGGAGGAGCGAAACAGACCCCCCCAACAGCGTGAGTTTCTGCCTCCAGCGCGATACCCCCCCCTGCGGGCCGATATCGCTGGCAACCCCTGTCTCCCTTGTTTTCCCCCACACTGTTACTGACTGGTACCGGCACTACAGCGCCCCAGTGCAACGTGGACGGCCAGAAGCGGCGCCGGCCGTGCAAGGACTGCACGTGCGGTCTCGCCGAGCGGCTCGAGGAAGAGGACCGGACGCGGAGGACCGATGCGGACAACAACCTCAGCAGCGTGTTCAAGCTGGCCTCGGACGACCTCAACGAGCTGGACTTTACGATCAAGGGGAAGACGGGGTCGTGCAACAGCTGCTCCCTGGGCGATGCGTTCCGGTGCTCGACGTGTCCCTACATTGGCCTGCCGCCCTTCCAGCCGGGCGAAGAGGTCAAGATCATGAGCGGCCTGGTGCAGCTGTGAGGGACGCGTACGGCGTACGGCATGGAGGGCCAGGGCTGGCCCACGGACATATGGGGGGGGGGGGGCGGATACAGCGGCGGGCGGGACGGGACATGATTTCTCTTTTTCAAAACATATTGCACCCCCTTATTGGCGTTCTAGTTTGCTGTATGGCATTGCATTTTTGTTTTTCATGTTTGGGAATGCAAGGACGAGGGCGAAGGCAAAAGGCAATAAATGGGCACGTGGAGAGATCAAGCGGCTGGCTGGACTTGGACGAAAGCATTGCACGTGGACACGTATCTGGATAGAAATGGACATGGCTTCCGGAGCTTCGATGTACTTGGTGACATGAATTTGTCGCTCTCCGCCGTGGAAGTGCCAATTGCTACCCGCACTGTGCATGATCACTGTACGCGAGTCGGTGGGGCACTTAACGCGTCTTTGCGCGTCTTCCCAATTTGGACGCCAGCAACGCGGAGAGGGTTTTCTGTCCCGACTTTTCCTCTTCTTCCGAACCGCACGACCCGAATGACGATGGCGGAAACGACGGTGGCAAAGCTCAACGAGCGCTTCGCGACGGGCGGGCAGGACCTGGAGCCGGACGTGGTGATGCAGCTGCAGTCGATCATGCACATGCACGGGCTGCCGGTGCAGGAGCTCTTCTACAAGTGGGAGGCGTACTGCATCAAGATGGACCTGGAGGCGGCGGCCATGTCGATGGAGCGGCTGCGGGCGTTCAAGCAGGATCTGCAGGACGCGCTGGAGCGGCGCAACCAGGAGCAGCAGCCGTCGCTGAGCGTGCACAAGAAGGCGAAGACGGAGGCGAGGCGGCTGGCAGCGACATCGCGGAACGCGGCCAGGCAAGGCGGTGTCTTGGACCTGTGAGTGGCCCAACCTGCGCGTCTTTTGGCTCTGGGCGAGGCGGACTTGCTGACCCGGCGCGGCCACGTGCAGACTCGAAGGCCTCGGACCCGGCACGCCCGTTTCCAAGACGGGCGGCAAGAAGAGCAGCCGGGTGGAAACGCCGTCGGTCTCGCGGCTGAAGGGCGAGACTGCGGCCAGCTCGCCGGACTACAAGTCGCCGTCCAGGCTGGCGGACCAGCTCAGTGCTCTGGGGGCATTTTCGTACGTTGTTTTTTTGCGATTCTCGTGTTGTCGCCCCTACGTCTAACCATGGCGAAAACCACGACAGGCCGTCCCCGTTCAGCGAGCGGCAAAACGCGGGCGATGTGATTGAGGTCCTGAACCAGCAGCTCCCCGCAGCCTCGCCACCCGTGGCGCCGTATGCAGAGCCGCGGGTCAAGCTGACGGCGGCCTCGGACCAGAAGAAGCTGGGCTACAAGCCGCTGGCGATGAAGCTCTCGGAGGCGTCGGAGATCCTGGACGACCGGATCGACGAGTTCACCAGGCTGGTCATGGACCACCACGGGCTCGACTACGACGCGCTGGGCAGCGCGGCCAGCCAGGGCACGGCCGAGATTGTGGCCGTGGGCCGGATTGCCTCGGACTCGGCGTCGGGCAAGCTCAACGCGGCATCGGTGGTCCTGGAGACGTCGCGGCGCATGGGCGGCGGGCTGCGGGTGCCGCTCGACCTCGGCCGGCTGGCGGGCTACCAGTTCTTCCCCGGGCAGGTGGTGGCGCTGCGCGGAACCAACTCGTCAGGACACGCGTTTGCGGTCAGCCAGGTGCTGGAGCTGCCGCTGCTGCCCAACGCGGCCTCGTCGCTGTCGGCGCTGGCGGCACACCGCGCGAAGATGCGCGGCCACGGCCGGGATGACGACGGCGCGGACGACGCGATGGACGTGGACGGCGGCAGCGCCCAGCAGCAGGAGCAGCAGCAGCAGGAGCAGCAGCAGCAGGAGCAGGAGCAGGAGCCGGCGCCGCTGAGCATTCTCTACGCGTCGGGGCCGTACACGGCAGACGACAACCTGGACTTTGAGCCGCTGCACGCGCTCTGCAGCGTGGCGGGCGACACGGGAGCGGACGTGGTGGTGCTGACGGGGCCGTTTCTGGACGCGGACCACCCGCTGGTGGCGACGGGCGACTTTGACCTGCCGGAGGACGCGGCGGTGGAGCCGGACGCGGCGACGATGGCGACGGCCTTCCGGCACATGGTGGCGCCGGCGCTGCAGCGGCTGACGGCGGCCAACCCGGCGGTGATGGTGGTGCTGGTGCCGTCGGTGCGCGACGTGCTGGACCGCCACGTGTCGTGGCCGCAGGACGCGTTTCCGCGGCGGGACCTGGGGCTGCCCAAGGCGGTGCGCATCGTGGGCAACCCGATGACGCTGTCGATCAACGAGATGGTGCTGGGGGTGTCGTCGCAGGACGTGCTGTACGAGCTGCGGCACGAGGAGCTGTCGGGCGGGCGGCTGGCCGACGCCAACGCCATGTCGCGGGCGAGCCGCTATCTGCTCGAGCAGCGGCACTACTTCCCGCTGTTCCCGCCGGTCGACCGGCGCGGCCTGCTGGCGACCGGCGTGGCCGACACGGGCGGCGTGGCCACGGGCGCGATGCTGGACCCGAGCTACCTGAAGCTGGGCGAGATGGTCAACGTGCGGCCGGACGTGCTGGTGGTGCCGAGCGCGCTGCCGCCGTTTGCCCGGGTGGTCGAGAGCGTCCTGGTCATCAACCCGGGCTGCCTGTCGAAGCGGCGAGGCGCCGGGACCTATGCGCGCATGACGTTGTATCCGCCCGTCGTCGACCCGGTGGCGGCCGCACAGGACGCGGAGCAGGTTGTGGGCCACGGCATCTTTGAGCGGGCCAGGGTGGAGATTACCAAGATCTGAGAGAAGGAGAGGCGCAACGAACGACCTCGTTTGGTTTGAACAGAATCTGGGCATTATGTAAGAGTACGGCCTGTCGATGTTGGCAGTCTCACCGCCTACCTTTCTGCCGAGCAGAATCACGGCGTAAAAGGCGGTGAGACAATTTTAGTTTAGTAGGGACGGGACCTCCGTATATCACATATCGTATCTTATGTACTAACGCCCCACTGTTGCCCTCCTATAGAGCACCGCCCAGCATCTGCACAATCCACATGGCCACCCGCACATGCGCGCGCACCCGCCGCTCCGGCTGCGCAAAGTCGTCCCGGCTGACCGGCCGCGCATACGTCTGCAGCCAGGCCTCCTCGGCGCCGAGCCGTGCCTGCAGCGCGGCGTTGCGCGTCACCACCAGCGCGTTGGCCTCGAGATCCAGCGTGTAGCTGCGCTGCGTGTAGTTGGAGCTGCCCACCAGCGTCATGGCCGGCGCGGCCTCGCCCGGCAGCGTGACCCAGAGGCCCTTGGCGTGGTACGTCCACCCGCCCGGCTGGCCGACGGTGCCGCGGCGCCACTCCTTGAGCGTGATGGCCGGCGTCGCCGCGTGGTCGCCGCGCTGGCGGTCGGCCGCCCTGAGGAAGCGGTGCGCCAGGAACGTGTAGGCGTCCGGCAGCATGCCCGACACGCCCGGCGACTGGTAGAAGCCGTTTGCGTACGGCGAGGCCGTGATCACCGTGTTGTTTCCGCCGCCGCTGCGGGACGAGGCCGTCGACAGCAGCAGCCTCGTGAGCGCCGGGGCCGGGTTGAAGTAGCCGGCCGTAAACGTCCACGACGACCCGGCATATGCCGGCCGCGCCAGCGTCTGCAGCACGTGCGTGAGTGCCGGCCGCTCCGTGGAGCTGTCCGGTCTGAGCAGCTGCGTCATCTGCGCCAACACGTACACGGACGTGTCGGCAGAGCCCGTGTCCACGGCGCCCCGGCTGCCCGTGGCCGTCTGCTGCGGTGCCACCAGGCCGCGCAGGACGTCCGAGGCGGCGGCCACAAAGGCGTGCGGCTGCTCCAGCGGCGACGGCGCCCGGTTGTCGCCCGGCCAGGCCAGCTCGAAGCCGTCGACGGCCGCCGGCGACGGCCGCACCTGGAAGCTGAGCGCGGCCACGGCGCCGTGCAGCCGCCAGTAGAAGTCGGCCAGGTCTCTGGACGCGAACACGTGGTAGCGGTCCTGCCGGTCGGTAAAGTAGTCCATGGACAGGTTGGCCCTGCGAGCAAGCATCCATCCAGCCCCCGTTAGCCCTGGTGCCGGCCGGCCGTCGGAGAGAGCACCCACCCCGTCAGCACAATCTCGTCGTCCACCCCGTACAGCTTCATGTGCTGCAGCCCCCAGCCCTCGTTGATCCGCCTGGGAAGGCACCGCTTGCGCAGCCCCGTCAGGTTGGGCGTGTGGTACATGCGCAGCTCGACGCGGTCGGCCCCGAACTCGGCCACCAGCGGTGCCAGCAGCGACGCGCACGACGGCGCCGGCGACTCGCGCGTGCCGCGGAGCGCGTCGGTGAGGATCGAGAGCCGCAGCGCCGGCTTGGCCCGCAGGGCGGCCTGCAGTGTGCCGATCTGCCGTTCCCTCGCCCCGTCAGCGCAACCTCTGTCTGCCGTCCGGCCCTTGTCAGGGAAGGGGGGGGGGATCCCCACGCACCAGCTCGGTCTCCGACCTGCCAATGTAGAGCGTCGACAGGAAGATCCGCCGCTCGGCCCCGCGAATCATCGTCTTCAGCGTCTCGTAGAACTCGGCCGGCGTCTCCAGCACGCGCACCTGCGACCCGTGTATGCGGAAGCACGGCGCGATGCCGTCGAGCCCGTCCACAAAGGGTGCCAGCATCAGCCCGGCCGCCGCCGCCGTCGCTGCCGTGCTGCCCGACGCCGCGCCGGAAACGCTGGCCATCATCGCCATGGGCTTCGCGCTCCTCGCCGCAGCAGCAGCCGCAGTCGACGCCGATGCCGCCGTGGACGACAGCTGCCGCCCGCTGCTGCTGCTGCTGCTGCTGCTGCTGCTGCTGCCGCCTCTAGACAGAACACGGCGGATCCATAGCAGCTGGCCGCGCCCGGCTCGTCTCGTCTTTATCGCACTTGCGCTCTGGGATGGCAGCATCCGCTCATGGCCGGGGAAATGGTGGCATAATGGTGCTGTCGAGAGACGGCCGGCGGTGCTTCGTGCAGCGCCGCGAACACTCATTGCCGGCTGAGCGCGGAGGCAGCTGGCGAACGAAATAGCGGAAGAGTTCACTCGACCAAGGACGAGGACAGATCTCCAATATCGCGCAAAAGAACTGGGCGAAAACGATGCTGTCCATTTGCCAATTCGTGCGATGTTAGTAATGAAGCTTGTCCAGCCCTCCTATTGGCTGTAGATCTTTGGAAAGGACCCACTTCCATGCTCTTTCCTCTCCGCCATCAACCGACGAAATAGAGCCTCTTTGGGATTTTCGCCAACTTGCCGGTGACGAACCTCTCGCGCAACCGATTCTCTGCCGCTCCCAACGTACACACCCCAGCCCGATCTCCGCCCGAAATGTCGACGCTTTCGCGCACGCTCGGCTACCTGCGCCGCATTGGCATCAAGGTGCGATCGAAGAGGACGAGGAGAAGCCAAGATGACCCGGATGGATTGAGCCGGCAGTGCTGACATTGGCCTTCTTCGCAACAGGAATACTGGCACCAGCTGAACGTGAGAGGCCCTCCTCCCAACCGGCCGCGCCCGGCCCGGCTTCCCCCGCTGCCACGCACAGACTGACTCCAGGCGCCCGAATGCCCGCGGATCTAGTATATCGGTAAGGCCTCTTCCCGACAGGCATTGCGAGCCCAGACCGGCACAGAAAGAACTGACAGAACCCCCTCTCTGCAGGCGATACCAAGGCGGGCACGCTCATCGGCGTCGACAAGTTTGGCAACAAGTACTTTGAGAACATGGCCGAGGAGCTGCCGCGTGCGTGAAGCCCAACCGAGGAGACGAGACAGGAGACGAGACAGGAGACGAGACAGGAGACCGCTGACAGATGCCCCAAACGCACGCCAACAACAGTGCGCACCCGCTGGATCGACTACAAGAAGAAAGACTACGATCCGTACGTGGGAGACCCCGGCAGACCGGACCAGCGGGACCGCAGGGGAAGCAGATACTGACAGCCTCTCTTCGCTACCAGCGGCCACATCGAGCCCTTGTGGCACGCATGGCTCTCCTATTCCGTCGACAAGCCGCCCACAGAAGACCCGCTGATGGCTCTTGCCGATTCGCGCCCGTGGGTGACCCTGGAGCACAAGCCCAACTACACGGCCACCCGGGGTGCCTTCAAGACGTACAGCACGTATGTCATCTCCCTCCCCGCTTCGCCTGCCCGGCTGCACGGCGGCATGCTGACCCCTTCCCTCTCCAGAACGAAGCCCAAGCTGAGCTCCTGGGAGCCAATCGCCGCGCCGCGTCAATAGACCCGAGGCCCATGCGACACCAGACAGGATGCTTAGGCATGTACATATCTTTTGCAGTTGGACAACGGGGCGGTACTCCCAATAAATATGGTCAAAGCTGCCAAGTAGATATCAAAGCTATCAACGTAAGATTCCCCTCATGTGAGGCGAGACCCAAAGTCCCCACTCGTCGCTCCAAGGATGCAGTTGGCAGTAATCTATCGACTCTTTTCTACTCTCAAGGCAGGGCAGCTGGAAGGGGTGTATTTGTAGGTTCTGGTGTAGGTGCAGGTGCAGGTGCAGGTGCAGGCGCAGGTGCAGGCATTGTGCCTCTTGTGGTTTAGACCCGAGTCTCGATGGCCGATTTAATGGCTGTAATGGGAGGACATGTCAGCTTCTCACCAGCTAAATAACAGCACGGCACACCCTCTTACCGTCACAGGTCGTTTTGGCATCGCCAAAGAGCATCCGTGTTCCGGGCATGTAGAACATCGGGTTGGACACGTCAGCTGGCAGGGGGTCAGTACAAACTCGCCTTCTGTCGTCCGTGGGGATGTGGGACGTGGACATGTATCCAGCTTACCATAACCACTAGCGAGGCTCCGCTTCATGACAATCACCTGCTTGCTCTTCCATGCGTGAAGAACAGGCATGCCGGCAATCATGCTTCCCGGCTCGAGCGCAGCCGGGTTGACTGTGTCGTTGGCCCCAATGACCAGCGTCAAATCCGTGTCGGAAAAGTCATCGTTGATCTCGTCCATCTCCAAGACAATATCGTACGGCACAGACGCCTCGGCAAGGAGCACGTTGCACTGGCCAGGCATACGTCCGGCAACCGGGTGGATGGCAAAGCGGACCTGGACACCTTTGGAGCGCAGCATCTGCGTGATCTCCGAGATGGCGTACTGGGCTTTCGCCACGGCCATCCCGTAACCGACAACGATAATGACAGACTCGGAGTTGACCAGGGCGTCTGCCGTTTCTTCCACCGTTGTCTTCGTCACGGTGCCTTCGATCTTCTTGGCGCCCTCGGCCGGAGGTGCAGCGCTCTGCGTGCCGCCAAATAGCACGTTGACCAGCGACCGGTTCATAGCCACGCACATGACGTACGAGAGAATAGAGCCAGACACGCCAATCAGCGCTCCAACCGAGGTTAGAAGCGAGTTGTCCAGCATGAATCCCTCGGCCACAAGAGCAAAGCCACTATAGGCATTTAGCACGGTAATGACGACGGGCATATCAGCTCCACCAATAGACGCTGTTGTCGTGAACCCCTTCAGGAAGGACAGGGCCGTGTTTGCAGCCAGCGCACCCGCCGCTATGGCCGGCGAGCCAGGCGCCATGGTAATGAAGGCGCCCATCGTTGCCGCATTAGTGGCCAGGAGACTGGAGTTGATGATGTGGCGCCCGGGAAGATTCAGCGGCCGCGAGGACATCTTGCCAGCCAGCTTGAGGAAGGCGACAATAGAGCCGGTGAAGGTGATGCCGCCAATGAGCACGCCCAGGTATCCGGTGACCAGGTGAAGCGTCGTGATGTTGGAGACGTCAGACATGACACTGCCAATGCTGGTCAAGACGGCAGCCAGACCAACAACCGAGTGCAGGGCGGCCACAGTCTGGGGCAGGTCTGTTGGCGTGATGCGCTTGCCAATCAGCAAGCCGATGATGCTGCCGATCGTGGCAAGACCGCCAAACTGCGCCAGAACCTCTGGCGAGAATCCCACGGCGAGTAGCGAAGCTAGAACTCCGGAACCGACACCGAGGATGCCCAGAATGTTGCCCATGCGGGCGGTCGCCTGGGATGCAAGGCTGGAGATGGAGCTGATGCAGAGGACGGAGCTGACGAGATAGCCAGCCTGTACGAGGCCGGCGGTGCCGGTGGAAGCAGCTGCAATAAACCCGCCGCCGCAGAGGACTGCTGGAACAGCGTACAGCCATGGGTACTCTGGCGGATCCGTAGGCCGCTTGAACATGTCGAGCATACGCTTTGTCAGAACAAAGCCACCCGACACATTCACAAAGGCCAAGAGAACTGAGAGCGCGCCAAATGCCTGAGGAATCGTCTCGGGAAGATACCCACCGCCCAGAATGAAGAAGCCTCCGACGCCCACCATGCCGGAGATGGCATTGGTGACGCTCATCAGGGGGGAGTGCAGAGCGGGCGTGACGCCCCAGACAACACGATATCCAATAAGCGAGGCCAGTCCGAATACAAACGCATTGTTCATGAAGATCGGGCCGGTCAGCTTGCCAAGGGCGAGAGCCGTACCCATTCCACCTGTCACAAGAGCGACCTCGCGTGAGGTCTTTTGGAAGGGAGTCAAGGCTACCGCTTCAGAGGCAAGAACGGTCGCTTTTGGCGCTGGGGGTGCTGGAGGGGGTGCTGGCCGTGGCGCCGGCGGTAGGATCTCGCCGTTCTGGGTGACAATGGCGCCACGGACGACCTCGTCGGCTAGATCGATGCCGAACTCCTTCTCCACAGGCGCCATGGACAACATGAACTTGGTGATGTTGTTCGAGTATAGCGTGGACGACTGGGTGGGCAGGCGAGAAGGCATATCAGAGTAGCCGATGATGGTGACACCGTTGTATACCGAGAGCTTGCCGGGGACGGTTTTCTCACAGTTGCCGCCGGCCTCGGCGGCCAGGTCCACGATGACGGACCCAGGCTTCATCAGATCGACAATGTACGTGGGCAACAGCGTGGGAGCGGGCTTTCCAGGAATCAGGGCAGTAGTGATGATGATGTCGACATCTTTCGCTTGTTCGGAGAACAGTTTCATCTCGGCATCATGGAAAGCCTTGGAGACCTCCTTGGCGTAGCCGCCGGCCCCAGCACCATCCTCCTCAACACCTTCGACCTCGACGAATTCTGCGCCCAGAGACTGTACCTGCTCGCGAGTGGCAGACCGGGTATCGAAGCCGCGAACAATGGCGCCCATGCGGCGAGCAGTGACAATAGCGCTGAGACCAGCAACACCAGCACCAATCACCAGGACCTTGCTGGGTGGGATTTTACCCGCAGCAGTAACCTGACCCGTGAGGAAACGGCCGAAGTGGTTGGAAGCCTCCAGAACAGCCTTGTACCCGGCGATATTGGCCATCGAGCTCAGGGCGTCAAACGACTGGGCACGTGAAATGCGCGGTATCATATCCATAGCAAAAGTAGTGACCTTGCGGGCCGCTAGGGCCTCTACCAGTTCCCTATTCTGGACAGGCTGCACAAACGAAATCAAGGTCTGGCCAGGCCGGGCATTGGCAGCCTCTGTGAGGCTGGGACCGCGAACCTTCAGCACAATGTCAGCTCCCTGCCAAACGTCGGCAGGGCCATCAACCAGAACGGCACCAGCCTGTTCGTAAGCAGAGTCGAGAAAACCGGCGTCGGCACCGGCACCACGCTCAATGAGCACGGTGCCAAAGCCCTTTTTGAGCAGCATAGCAACATTCTGTGGGGTCAAGGCGACACGGCGCTCATCGGGAAAGATTTCTCGCGGCGTGCCGACTGTGAGCTTGGCGTAAGGTGTGGTAGGCGGGATGACTTCAGTGGAATAGGCGGCGGTTGATCCCGCTGCAAAAGCAGGGGGCTCCGAAGCACGGCGTACAAGCTGAATGGGCAGCAGGTTCTTTGGAATTGCAGTGAGGGTCACGGAAGCTGGGGCCGAAGTCGGTAACCGAGGCCCGCGCTGATTGCTCAGTGAGTTGTACCACTGTCGCCCTCGGCCGGCAACAACAGCAGTCTTTGCAGCAGGACATGCAGGAAAATCTGCAATAAAGTCAGCAGGAGAGAAAAAGCAGCGCTTGGAAGGCGCAAGACTCACCGTGGCCAGCAAAGCATTGGGAAAGTCTCGAGATAGGTGCAGACAACGCCCAGCCGGTCTGAGACACGACCGGCCGGACAATGAGAGACCACGGCGCTGCCATAGAGGGCAGAGGCACTGGGGCTTATACCACAGTAAAAGCAAAAGTCGCTGCGCCTTTTCCTTTGCCTTTGTATGTTGTGGTCACCACGGCTAACACAGGTTTCTACCCTTGGCCCTCGGCAACTATGGGGCAAGCTTGAAAGTGACTCAGGCCTTTGTAGCTCTAGCAAAGCTCTGGCCGAGAAGGGCTGTTATTCGAGCTAGGAAGAAGGAGGTTGACTCATTAGGCCTCGGGCGCAATAAGGCCGCATAGACATGGAGACAGTAGTACTGCAGCAATTCTGAGTAACGAAGGGGGGCAGGATGAGAAGGCCACCTTAGTATATATTTTCTCCGAACTTAAGAGCAGATAAATGAAAAGAGAAGGTCGCAGAGCCAAACAAAGGGCTATGGCCAAAAACGAGAAAACGAAGCAACAAGACAGGGTGGAGAATGGGGAAAGACGCCAAAAGGAGGAGATGCTTGATAGAATCTACAAGAAAGAGCAAGACCAAAATCCAGAGCATTCAAAGGAGGAAGGTGCCATGTCGCATGTTTGCAAACACGCGACATTTGTATTGCAAGCACGCGGGGTATGTGGCCTGTCAAGGGAAAAAATTGGTTGTCTTCCCCGCTTTCGTCTCTTTCATCCAGGAACACAAACGGCAAATTACCCATCTGGGAGGCCATTCGCGCACCTTCTGACTAGCCCACGCCGCTAAATCAAAGAATTCCGGGTTGGCTTCCCTCTCATGTTCTCACGATGCCCCTTTGCTGACTCTAGTAGACGGGTTAGATACTTGCTACTTCTCACCGCTGACTTCCACGGCTTCTGTAGTTTCTGCATTGGGTAGCTGGCTGGACGGAAGCAGGACGATAGCCAAAAATAAGATCAGGATACCAAAGTACATGTACATCCCCCCTGACGTGAGCTGGAACGAGTGCGTTGCCAGAATATAGGCGCCGCCGTGCGAGTCAACCTCGCTTACAAATGAATTTCGGCTGGAGATACAGAGAGTAGAAATATCTTGATCCCTTAAGGGTAGACGGTGCTCAATGTAAGGCTACCGGCAAGCTGCAACAAAACTTAGTAAGTAGACATACTATACTCGACTGCAAACTATGCACCGTAGGGACCGAAGAGAGGATACGTAGAAGTAGTTGCACGGTCTGATATTATATGGATAGCTAATGCATAGTATGGCGGAAAGCTGAACTGCAATCCTCTTGTACTGAAACATGCGAGCTGTGTTTGCGATATATACTCATGTGCGTTTCTATACTCTGCATAAAAGCAGCAGTCACTCGATGTAAGACTTTCGTGGTAACTGATGTGCCATCTCGTTGTCCAAAACCGGCCTAGGCAGACATCTAACGAGTCGAATCCGAGCTCAAAAGATATACGTGGATCCAATACGACAGCCGACCTCATGTCTTTCGCGACCAATGACATTTCAAGAAAGAGGCCAGAAACGGTCGTCAATGGCCGAGCCAGACATACACGTACTCGCACATGATAACGTCTTGGCTTTCTTCATTCCACCTTGTTCAAATCAAGCAAGAGCGCAAGCCATCGATGCTGAATAGAAATCCCACGCCAAATCAGGCTCACGGGGTTTTTTGGAGATAGAACAGGCGAAGAAGTCCGAGTTTCGTTGCTTATTCTCTTGCCGCCCATCCCTGTGTACACAAAGACCATCGTATCTTTGCTCTCTACCGCAACGCTCCACCAGTAACTAAATATATACGTTGCGAGTCCGTCTGATGCCCCCAGTCACCACCTGAGCCTGAGAGGAGACAGTTAAAAGAAATACCCAAAATGACACTCCAGTAAGACACCAGGAAACCAGTATTATCCAAACAAAACCACAGGCCCATTCAGTGCTCCTTCTATTAAAACAGAACCCCTTCTAAACACCACCCACCGAGGCCGGTCCGGCTAGTAGAATGGGTGGACTTGGCCTCACCATTGTGTGCCTGGTGGCACACCCATCGCACCGAATCCATCCAAGGCTGACGAGGTGGATTCGGTGGGCATGATAGCTCCCCACATATCCCAATCAATGGTGTTTGCGTCTATATATGGCTGGACCAAGAATTGATCCAGCGCTGGATCCGAGCTTGGCGACATCTTGACTGTCTCAACCGACCTCGATATATCAAGTGAGGGCGGTAAAGTCGAAGATGAAGGCATCGAGGCCAGGTCACTCTTGGAATCGTCTTGTGGTGGCATGGCACACTGTAGCTTGACGATATAGTCCGGTGTTTCTGGTGTCATCCCGCCCAACCGAGCACGTAAGACTTCTCTCCGTAGCTTCCATGCTTTGAGGATGTACAAGGCAGCTTGATAGTGGGCCCGTTGTGAGATGTCAAACAGTTGGTCGTAGTTTTCGTACGTTGCTTGCACAGCATCCCAAGCTGCTTCCACCAGCCTTCCGGACGTCCGCGAACACAGTTGCCCGGTGACAAACAAGAAGATATTGACCTGGAAATCCAGCCGCGAAAACCAGGAGAACCCCTTAGATCTGGTTTTCACAAGCTGATTGTTCTCATGCTCGATCGTTCTGACGCTAATCCTGAAGACAGTGTCGGCAGCAGTTTTAACTTCATCCGTGAACATGTTCTGCTCTGGTGGCAGTAGAATGGTTTCAATCTTGTCCAGAATATCGGCCTTGATGTCGATGGCCATCTCGTGAAGAGGGCCAGCCCTTGGATCGCAGTACTTATCGATGACCTCCAGAAGGCTCTGGCCGAGGTTCGAAATCATCTGTCGATATATTGCGATTTGCTCCGGGCTCGGTCCGCCCATTTCCATAAACGAGTCTGTCTCGCCGAGGAGGAACATGGGCTCGATGCCTGGCGTTTGGAGAAGAAATCGAGCGACCCTGCTCATGAGCAGCACCATGATCATCTCAGTCGGTCCTTCACGGTTCTGCACCGGTTCCGTTGAGGCAGGGTAAAGGTCAGCATCGTTCACGTTGCTCGGCTCTTTTGTGTCCCAAAGGTGGGGTAGCATCGAGTGACTGAGACCAGACATCAGTGCGTATTTGGCGTCGACCAGGATGATTTGCCACCATAGGCGTCGTCGGATTTCCGTGTCAAACGGACTGAGACCGAGCACCTCGCCATCGCGATGCAGACCCATTTTCTGAGCGATACGGAGTACAACGCCGTTTAATATCCAGGCGGCATGCCGATTATACCGGCCCTGCAGAGATATCTGGCAGTCTGTGAGCAGGCCGGTCATGCACGCGACTGCGATGACATATCTGGCGTGACTCACAAGATAGATGACTAACGCCTGAAGCGTCTCGATATCGTAGGCTTTGAGGAAACCTAAACGTATGAGAGATTGGCGAACGCCTTCTGAGAAGCGGTCCAAAGCTGCCCCCCGCGAGTAGCCAAGAAAGTTGAGGCACTCGTCCTGTGTCATGGCAACGGTTGCCAGTGTGTAGATTGAAAACAAGAGCGTCTTGATATTTAAAGGAACGTTATGTCCACCACTTGTAGCTTCGGCCACGTACGGCTGCAGGGTGGGCACGTGGATAATTTTTGTGAGCGGATTGACGCGTTCCAGGTAGATCTGCCAGAGCCGGAAGATAATCGCTGGGGGAGGCATCAGTTCCTCGAGCGTCGGTTGAGATGTGACGGTGGTGGCCATGGCTTCGAGCACCATGCCAGCATTGTCGTCCGGCGTTGCAATGGTCTCGGGTGTCGTGTCGTCGTTATCGTCGTCGTCGACGATCTCGCGCATGGCCCGCAGCTCATCGTGGATGGCGCCGAGCATGAATGAGTCAACGAAGCGGACGCCGCCATCGTCCTCGACAATGAGCTTCCCTGGCGGCTTCCATTTCAGCGATGTCTCGTCCCCGAATATCTGGCTGCCTTGGCCGGGCAAAAACGAGGGCTCTCCGCCGGGTTTTTCCGTGGCATAAGCCTTGAGAAGCTCTTCGCAACGGGCCAGGCGCTCTTGTAGGTCCTGGTTGGGGCGTCGCCGCTTTCGAGCCGGAGCAGGGGTGCTTGGTGTGCATGTAACGTTGGCCTGTCCGCGGCGGGGGTGAGCATGCGACCACCATTTTGGGAGCTCCCTGATGCTTCCGGAAGGGAGTATGGCCAAGGAGTGGCAGAGCTTACCTTGACACAATTGGCACAGGGGAAAGTGCGGTCGCACTTGATCTTTCGATGCTGGCACAGGACACAGGCCAGAATCCGGGTCGGTTTGGTGGAGTTGCTCAGCGGCGCGGGCGAGGGATAGTTGCCAGAGTGTTGACTGCCCGAAGGCCGGCCGGGCGTGGAAGCCATAGACATTGTGGCGTATTCGTCTGCCTGCAGATATGGAAGGAAAAAAAATGGCGAAATAGCGTGCGCAGCAGTGCTGTCCGGCTACAGGCGCCAGCTGTCCATGCGATTATGTTTTCTCTTTCTCTTGTCCAGGCCACGAACCTGCAACATGCCCAGCGAGGCGGATCTGCAGGACTTTGCGTTAAATATCCTCAGCAGAGAGCGGTGATTGCATCGGCAGATAAAATAATAATAGTCGCTGCGCATTGACGGTTGTTAGCGGGGAGTTGTGTACGAGGGGAAGCCCGGCTGCAAGAGGAAACAACGATGCGGGAAGACTGGAGGGAGAAAGGAGACGAGGATGGCCAGAAAAGGTGGCAGACCAAATTGCTCATCTCCGTTTGCAATTCCTGTCCAAAGGAAACTTCTAGCACAGCAGTAATCTGCCGAGTCTGCCAACTCGGGAAACTTTTTTATCCCTTTCCCACTCCGCTAACGTCGTCTCTCAGGCTGCCTCTCCTTGATGGAGTAAGCAGCGCCGAAACGGTCTTTTAATCAGGCTTAAAAAAACAGGGTCAGGTGACTCAGTCGGCCGAAGTGGGCGAATGTAATAAATACGATTTCTAGCACGGACGGAATGTAAAACAATCCGTCTTTCCGCTCCACCGGTAGCTATGCACGTGCATTAGGCTTCCAGTATCTAAAAATACAGAATCATGGCTGGCCCAGCCACGCTTTTCGTTGTACTACTGCTAGTGTCGAGCTCGCTTCTACATCCGAGCCACTCATACTAAGAACTGAAGTCCTTTCCGCAGCTGTGTCTGGTTAATGACAAGACGGCCGAGGAACTCGCTGTTTTATTGGCCAAGTCGCGTGTCCGACGCAAAGCACTCAGACGAGAACTAAATATATTATCGTATTCCCCCTACTCTAAAACCCTTCATTTTCCTTGACACAGCGCATGCTTGAACGACGCTCGCTGTGTTTGTGCGATAGATGCAGGGCGGGCCACGGCGGGCAAAAGGATGAGGCCGTATACACAGCCTCATCTTCAATAACTGTCCGAGTGATGCATCGCTGGCGTTCGGCGAATGCTAGCCAATAAAGTGATGCTCATGTAAGCGGCAGTTAGAGGGAAGGACTTGCCTGAATATTGCCCGTTTCAGGTCTAGCGTGGAACTTCGAAGTTATAATAAGTGGAATTAGGCTGCGATAAACCCGGACCCGTTCCTGCAATCGTGTTGATCTCTCAAAAGGAAAAGGATGCCAATTGCGAGTATCGCAAGAGGATGCCATGTAAACTCCGAGCACAGTAGCATTGCATTTTGCGCCGAACCTTGAGAGACTCAAATATATTACTGCTAGCATATCTCAGTTGACGGGCCGGCTGGGCTGCCCATGTTGAGCTCCGGCTTCCCGGGCTGTCCGATGTCCGCTTTCACGTCGGGTTCTACCGGCTGTTCCGGTACCGTGGACACGGGAATAAGGGCCCTTCGTTTTTGCTTCATCAGCACACGCCGGTGCCGATGTCCCTTGATGTGCTTCTCCCACTGGTCTTCGGACACGAGTGTCATGCGGCAAGATTCGCAGGTCCGACAGAAGTTGCTGTTGCGGCTTTCGAGCCCACTCTCGCTGGCCGCAATGGTGGCTGTCAGCACCTCCCGCGCCGTGGCAGACACGTCGACGGGCGCAGGCAAGGCCGTGGCAGTATCTTGCGTGGCATGTCCTGCGTGCCCGCTACCGTGGCCGTCCCAACCACCACGAGCGAGAAAAGCGGCCGTCAGGCGCACGCCGACGTGGGCGACATTTTCATGCCATTTTTCCTTTTCTGTGCTGTCCAGTAGAAAGAGATGATCCAGTGCATGCTCTTCAGCAAGCATGGGGATTGTCTTGTGCTTGATCCAGCGCAGCTGATAGCGAGCGTATCGTCGCGTGGCAAACTTCATGCTGTCCAGGCTAGCTGCTTGGATCTTGGCCAGGCGGCCGCAGACCTCTTCATTGTCTCCACCGGCGAGCCCGCCATGCGCATCTCGAGCTTCCTTCGAGGCAGCCAAGTACGGCTCCATCTCCTTCAGCCCGATCGACTGCCAAATGCCCTTGGTGCGGTCCACTATCTTGCCGCGAGTTCGGCACGCCTCGAGGACATTGTGCATCTCGACAGTCTCCTCCATGAGGCCACGCGAGAGCATCGTATCAATGCGGGCATCTAGGCGGGCATCGAGCACATCGCGCTGAGCATACACCCATAGGAGTAAGCATTGCCAGGGAGAAGGTAATGCCGGCGCTGAGCCAGCAGAAATGGCGTTTAGCATATCGCCGTCTCCCGAATCCGGGACGGCCAGCTGTTTCTTGGCCTTCTCCTGCTTTTGCTGGGCATATATGTCCGAGGCTCGCTGTCCCGTGGTCAGGTAGATTTCCAGTGACCGACGAATCTTCCGCCGATCGTTGGGATGCCATCGCGCGGCCATGGCAGGATCCACTTCCCGCAGCTTGGAAAGGATTTCGTCTGTCGGCCCATTTAAAACCGGATACTGGCTTCCGTTGTCAGCACTGGCCTCGGTGTTGCCGACCATGCCGTCATCGAGAAGCGGTTCATCCACAAGGTGGTTTTCAAAAAGGAGTCCGTCGGTGTAGTATTGCGAACCCCCAACAACGATGGGCAACCGTCCGCGGCTGCGGATCTCGTGGATGATACGGGCAGCCTCCTGCCTGAAGCGTCCCACCTTCCACGGCTCCTCATCCAGGCCGATGATGCCCAGCAGGTGATGTGGCACTCCACGCTGCTCTGCCTCTGAAATTTTATTTGTCGTCACTGGCAGGCCATGGTACAGTTGCATGGCATCCGCATTGATTATCTCACCGTTAAACCGACAGGCAAGCTCTACTGCGAGCTGCACGCCGAGGTCTGGTTAGTTGCTGGTGCGATGTGCTATGAATACTTGAATGGCCTGTCATACATCGGATTTTCCCGTTCCTGTAGACCCAAGGACGACAAGCAGCGGCTCGGTGGGCGGGCTGGTTTTCCGCTGATGCATGGTTGCGACATGTCGTGCAAATTGACTGGAAAGGCTGCGAAGCATGTGCGTGTGCTCCGACACACTTTGGTCAATACATGGGGAGGTACGGAGTAGATGTTGCAAGGCTCTTTTGATTTCAGCTGAAATTTTTGGAATGCGACAATTTAAACTACTTACAGTCCCAGCAGCCCCATGCGCTAACGCTATCTTACTATTTCGATGCCGGGAAGAGACAACAAGGGGGGCTCGACAGTCACGTGCTGCCCCCACACATTTGGCCACATCGCAAGTTTTGGGCAATTGGTAGAAGCCAGATCGTTCATTGCCAGAAAGCTATGCGTGCGCACCTAAAATTTCCTCCTTAAACCACCCCTTTCCACACGTCGTTCCTTGCCATCACCGGGTTCTTTTCCCTTTCTTATTCATTTCCAGAACAAGAGGAGAGCGCGTCCTCCTTTGTGTTCGGTTTCTTTTCTGTTCTTTACAACCCTTTCACTCTTTCCTTTCTTCTGAGCGCATTGCTCTCCCAACCGCCAAGATGAGCAGCTGTGAGTTTCCTCCATACCAGCTGCTTCGCACTCTCAATGGACGCAGAACCGATTCTCCTCTCTACTGCAATTGCCATTGCGAGATGACTATACCATTGATCAACAGCTGACTCATGTCCAATACAGTACGGTTTCTCGACCTTGTGAAGCCGTTCGTGCCGTTCCTCCCCGAGGTTCAGCAGCCGGAGACAAAGGTCCCTTTCAACCAGAAGCTCATGTGGACGGGCCTGACGCTCCTGATCTTCCTGATCATGAGCCAGATGCCACTGTACGGCATCGTCTCGTCCGACACGTCGGATCCATTATACTGGCTGCGAATGATGATGGCTAGTAACCGGGGTACACTTATGGAACTGGGTATCACGCCTATTATTTCGTCGGGCATGGTCTTCCAGCTTCTTGCCGGCACACACATGATTGATGTCAACCTCGACCTCAAGTCGGACCGGGAGCTGTACCAGAGCGCACAGAAGCTGTTTGCTGTCATCCTGTCCATCGGCACAGCCACCGTTTACGTGTTCACGGGCCTCTATGGCCCGCCGTCGGATCTCGGTGCGGGCATCGTGTGCCTGCTGATCCTCCAGCTCGTCACGGCCGGCATGATCGTCATCCTGCTGGACGAGCTGCTGCAGAAGGGCTACGGCCTGGGTAGCGGCATCTCGCTGTTCATTGCCACCAACATCTGCGAGTCGATCATGTGGAAGGCTTTCTCCCCCACGAGCTTCAATACCGGCCGTGGCCCCGAGTACGAGGGTGCCGTCATCGCTCTCTTCCACCTGCTCCTGACGTGGCCCAACAAGCAGCGGGCGCTGCAGGAGGCATTCTATCGCCAGAACCTGCCGAACATCATGAACCTGCTCGCCACGCTCGTCATCTTCGCCGCTGTCATCTATCTGCAGGGGTTCCGCGTCGAGATCCCGGTGAAGTCGTCACGCCAGCGTGGTGCCCGCGGCTCGTACCCGATCCGTCTCTTCTACACGTCCAACATGCCCATCATGCTGCAGTCGGCGCTCTCTTCCAACATCTTCCTCATCTCGCAGATGCTGTACTCGCGCTTCTCGGAGAACCTGTTGGTGCAGCTGTTTGGCATCTGGGAGGCCAAGGATGGCTCTGCTCAGCTGTCGGCGACGTCCGGCCTCGTGTACTACATGTCGCCTCCTCTGAACTTCAAGGATGCGCTCCTGGACCCAATCCACACCGTCGTCTACATCGCCTACATGCTCACTGCCTGCGCCGTGTTCTCCAAAACATGGATTGAGGTTTCCGGTTCCAGCCCTCGCGATGTGGCCAAGCAGCTCAAGGATCAGGGGCTGGTCATGGCTGGCCACCGCGACCAGAGCATGTACAAGGAGCTGAAGCGGATCATTCCTACGGCTGCTGCCTTTGGCGGCGCCTGCATTGGTGCTCTGTCTGTGGCCAGCGATCTGCTTGGCGCCCTTGGCTCCGGCACGGGCACCCTTCTTGCTGTTACGTAAGTCTAAGCTACCGTGTACCTCCATGCGCTTTATGTAAGACGTGCGTCCCGTCGCTAACATGTCTGTGTGCAGGATCATCTACGGCTACTTTGAAATCGCAGCCAAGGAGGGAGATCTTAGCGGTATGAAGGGAATGATCATGGGTTAAAGCACCGCCCGTCAGGACGACGCGGAATTCTTCCACCGAGGGTAGATGACCATGGTTTACATTTCTGGACAGAAGCCCCAATGTTGTGATTCCAGTGGACCGGTTCGCGTGTATCAACAGTCTCGCCTTTGGCAAAGGGAGAGGCTTCTAAGGAAAAGAAGGCATTTTTTTTTACAAGATTGAAGTCTTGGATCCCACCAGCGGTGAAGAGTCTGGGGTAGAGAAAATGGGAGTCTATTTGGTCCATGGGAGAGACGAGGCACAGGTGTCAACAAATTCCATATTCACAATGTACAATTAAGAAGGGATGGAAATTTTATAAAAGAAAAAGTTAAAATTTTGTTAATAACTTTTAGTGTCAACCAGGCGCCGTTGGCACAACAAAATCTCTCGCGCGTCTGAGACCTTTTCGGCAGTGTGCCGACTGGCCCTAATATCAGAACTAAGACGAGATCCCGATACTGCTTTCGGCGGATGGGTAGCCGGGAGATCAGGTAGGCGTATGTGGGCGCCCTAAAAATACAAAACAGACAATGAAATACTTGGGCCGGTTTGTAAGCATACATAGGGCAAAGATCAGCATGTGAGACCTGCGAGCAAAGGGCAGCAAGTTGGACAAGCTACGGAGGATGCAACAGAGGAATGCTGCCCACAGCCTTCATGAGAATAAGCGAATAATGATAGTATGGTTCCAGGGAAGCAATTCCGGGAGTAACAGCAGCTGCGCAGGAATGGCCAACAAGTACAAAGTATAGAAGTACTATGTAGAACATGCGAGGGACGGTCGCCAATTCAAAGGTTCGCATGACTGGCTTGTCAGAAGCTGCAGTAAGAGATTCTGCAGCCGTCAAAGGCTCACCGGTAGAAGAGGAAGCCACACGAGCTATTACGTGTTAATCGAGAGGCTGGTAGTATCAAAGGGTTCCATCCAAGGACAGCCTAGAGCGTTTTGGGGTAGCGCGTCCGAACTATCTTGCAATGATGTTATTGTCTGAGCGTAATGCCGCAATACTCCGTACGACTGACTGATAAATGGTTTCTGTGCGGCCGATCTTCGCAGCTGCGCCTACGACGAGCAGTACCCGTGCTCTGTACTCGTACAGAGTGTACAGAGTACGAGTGCTGGCATTTCTACAGCGGGCGTTCCAGCATCTGCATCGGGCATGTGTCGAAAAGGTGCTCTGTGGGCGGGGCACAGGTTGCAGAGAATACGGAGCAGCGCTTGCACGAGGACTATCTTTCATACTCCGAGCACAGTCGTATGCAAACACGAGTAGTGTGGCAGGTGCGATCACGGGATGGGAAAGAGCGTCCTGCGTACCAAGACTGGCATGCAGCAGAAATTGAGGACAACGGAGCATGAGCTTGATGCCCATCCATCGCCCCTGCTGCCGATGAACGGCGCTGGGAAATTTCTGTGTGGGCCCCCCCTTCCCTCCTTGAGGAAAAAGAGAAGGCCGCAGAATGGCGGCGAGCGGAAGGAGCGCACGACTGCCCACAACCAAGTACGAGTCCTCGTATGCATACGGCAGCCCGTGCTAGCGCACACGGCAGTATCTGATTCGTATCTTGCTGTCGCACCGATTTGCCTGCATATCGAAGAAGGGTCGTATTTGCTTTTTCGCCTCTTGTTCGCTATCTTCTCCACCTCCGCATACCGTAAAGTCTACCGCGCCGGGATCGAGCTAGTCCTCCCTCCGCCACTCCACCACTCTCATCACCGCATGTATGTACCCGCCCTGGCAGAGGGCTGACTAGTACGAGTATGCAGGATACTAAGATACATAGTATGTACTGACTGTACTGTAGGTGGGCCTCGACAGCGCCTTACCGCTTATACTCGTCCTTTTCTCTGTCCGGTGCTGTTTTTTAGACCCTTCGATTTTTCCCTCTCGCCAAAAGGCTCTGCGGCCACCAGACTTTCTTTACCCGCACCCGTCTCGTCGGTCTCGCTCGTTTCCCTCTTCCCCTGTCGGCCTATGGGGTTTCCTCAGGCTGCTCGCTTTTCCCCTGTCCTTGATCTCACCCAAAGGTCAGCATGGGGCAGTTGTCCTGTTCGTGGCCGATATGGCGCGTTGACGACTTCACCGTCTGCTTCCAGAGAGAGTGAGTCCGACCCTGTGCCCCCTGGCGGCGCCGACTGCCGTTGCGTTGCTGTTCTGACGAGCTGACCCTGCTGTGCCCAAGCTATCTGAAAACCCTCTTTCCGGCCATCATCATCTCTGTCTCCTTCCTCGTCGTCCTCTCTCAGACTCTTCTGCGTGCTGTCAAGCTAAAGCGGACCACAAACTACCGGGCGCTCCGGTCCGGCATTGACCACACCGCATTGCCCCAGGCAGACTCAATTGACAGCGAGGACGAGACAGTCGCTGCCACAACGAGTCGCTTGACAGACGAGGAGGATGACGAGGACGACAGCCTCTCAATCAACACTGGCCACTACTCGCTTGCCCGCACAACCACCAAGGGCTCCGTCATCCAGGCCGACACGCCGGTTGGCCAGACCCTGTCTATTATTGTCGAAGATCTTGCCATTGTCGGCCTGGTCACCGTGAATGTCGCCGCTCTTGTTACTGGCGCCTATGGTGGCAGTCGGGACGGCGTCCCCGAACAGGGCAAAGGCATCCTTGCTGCCGTCGTCGGACTGCTTCTCTGGATATATGCCTTTGTGCTGGTCACGCTTCGTCTGGTGCTGGTCAAGACGCAATGGCGCATTCCGCGTCTCTGGAACCATACCACTGCCATCTACTCCCTGCAATGGTTCATCGGCGCCATCCTCTGCCGCTCTGTGGTCATCCACGTAACCTCCCGCACCGTCGAGGTGCTCGTCATCGTCGAGTTTGCCCTGACGTCACTCCTCTTCACCATGGCCATCACGACCCGGAAGGGCAACAAGACTGTGCTTCTTGAGTGGGAGGATGGCGTGCCGCCGTCGCGCGAGAGCCTCGCGTCCTTGTTCTCCCACTACACATTCGCCTGGGTCGACCCCATCGTCTGGGACGGCTACCGGGAGCCGTTGGAGATGAGCCGGGTCTGGAATCTGGACCCCAAGGACAAGGCTGCTGCGGTGCTCGCCCACTACCGCCAGATACGGAAACGTACCTCCTTGGCCTTCCACCTGCTTTTCTACTTCAAGGGCAGCCTGGCCGTCCAGGCCGGCTGGGCCATCCTGTCCGGCATCTTCACGTTTGCGCCCACCATGCTGCTGAAGGCCATTCTCGAATACGTCGAGGATGCGAAGGGCGCGCCCATCAATGTTCTCTGGCTCTACGTCTTCCTCCTACCCGCCACCGATCTGGTGCGCGCCGTGGGCGACAACCGCGCGCTCTGGGTGGGCCGCAAGATCTGTATCAACATCCGCGCCATCCTCGTCGGGGAAATCTACGCCAAGGCTCTCCGTCGGAAGGCTGCTACCGGCAGCGACTCTGTTCTGGGCAGCAGCAGCACCAAGGATGCCGCCAACACCACGGCCAAGGGCTGGATTGCCTCCATCAGAGGCAAGCTGGGCTTCTCGCCGAAGAAGAACAAGGCTGCGGACACGGCAAATGGCGCTGCCAAGGACGGTGGCAGCAGTGCGGAGACAGCTGGCCAGGACGAGCAGGCCAACATCGGCACCATCATCAACCTCATGTCTGTCGACAGCTTCAAGGTTTCCGAGGTCACGGCATACCTGCACTATCTCGTGGCCTCTGCGCCCACCCAGCTCATCGTGTCCGTCTGCCTTCTGTACCGTGTTATGGGCCTGAGCGCGATCCCCGGCTTCATCGTCATGGCTGCGCTCCTCCCCGTCAACATTGCTTTTGCCAAGGCTTTCAGCTCGACGCAGAAGAAGATCATGGCTGCTACCGACAAGCGGATCCAGACGACAAACGAGGTGTTGCAGAACATTCGTATTGTCAAGTACTTTGCGTGGGAGCTCCGTTTCGGCAAGATCGTTGACGAGAAGCGCCGTGTCGAGCTGCGCGCCTTGCGCACCCGCTACACCATCTGGGCATGCGCCGTTGCCATCTGGAACACGGTGCCCATCCTGATCACCTTCTTCTGCTTCCTCGTCTACACCGTGATCGAGCAGAAGCCGCTGTACCCCTCGGTCGCCTTCACGGCCATCTCGCTCTTCATGCTGCTCCGGTACCCGCTCGACCAGCTCGGAGACATGATCGCCCACGTCCAGGAGTCCCGGGTGTCCATTGATCGTATCGAGGAGTTCCTGGCCGAGGAGGAGACGGAGAAGTTCGTCCAGCTTGGCGAGGACAACATTGACGAAGCCACGGGCGAGCGCGTCATCGGGTTCCGGAACAGTGCCAGCTTTATCTGGGGCGGCAAGGATGTCGTCGCCAGCGACGGCACGACTGCCTTCCGCCTGATGGACCTGGATGTGGACTTCCAGATCGGCAAGCTGAACGTGATTACGGGACCCACGGGATCGGGAAAGACGTCCCTGCTGATGGCTCTGCTTGGCGAGATGACGCTCATCAACGGCCGGGTGTTCTTCCCCGGCGGCCGCAGCCGCGAGGACGTCCGGCCGGACCCGGAAACCGGGCTCGCGGAATCGTGTGCCTATGTCGCGCAGCAGGCCTGGCTTGTCAACGGAACGATCAAGGAGAACATTTTGTTTTCGTCTCAGTACGAGGAGCAGCGGTACCGCGACGTCATCGTGGCCTGTGCCCTGGAGCACGACATCAACGAGACTCTGGACAACGGCGACGAGACGCTCGTGGGCGAGAAGGGCATCACGCTGTCGGGCGGCCAGAAGCAGCGCATTTCGCTTGCCCGCGCGCTCTACTCCAACTCGCGGCACCTGCTCCTGGACGACTGCCTCAGCGCCGTCGACTCGCACACGGCCCAGTGGATCTTCAGCAACTGCATCCGGGGACCGCTGATGCGCAGCCGCACTTGCATCCTGGTCACGCACAACGTCTCTCTCTGTGTGCCGCAGTCGGACTATGCAGTCATCATGAGCAATGGCCGCGTCACCGACCACGGCCCGACGCAGGACCTCATCGAAGCCGGCAAGTACGGCGAGGAGGTGCAGCTGCGGTCGCTTCCCGGCTCTGCTACCATCTCACGGATCCCGTCGCGCGTCCCGTCCAGTGTCGGCGACGAGGCCGAGAACGCGACGAACGGAACGCTGGTGGACGACGGTGGCGCTACCGACCCGTCGCTGCCCGGCGCCAGCGGAAACAGGACGGAGCGGGCCAAGCAGGCCGCCATGAAGCAGGACTCTTCGGAAGAGACGAAGTCGACGGGGGCCGTCAAGTGGTCCGTCATGAAGCTGTACCTCTCCTCCATGGGCTCCTGGTGGTTCTGGGTCGTTGCCGTGCTCGTCTTTTCCACGCAGCAGTTCAGTCTCGTGGCGTCGAATCTGTGGATCAAGCAATGGGCGAACCAGTATACGGAGGACACGGCCGGCGCTGCGGTGGCCATCTGGAACAGCACGGTGTCGATGGCCAGCGGCCTCGGGCGGCAGCCGTCGCTATACGCGCGGTCTATGGCGCAGCACGTCATGTCGCCCGATACGTCGTCGTATCTCGCCACGGTTCCGCAGACGTGGATGCCGAAGAACTCGACGGTCTTGGCGGCCGACTCGGCCCTCGCGGCGGCTCTGAATCCCCAGGTCAACGTGCATTATTATCTTCTGGTCCTGGCCATCATCGGCGTCACCGGGTCTGTGTTTGCGTTTGCCCGGGACATCTGGATCTTCTTCGGCTCCCTGACGGCGTCGTGGAAGCTGCATGACGAGCTGATGCACTCTGTGGCCTTTTCCAAGTTCAAGTTCTTCGACGTGACGCCGCTCGGCCAGATGATGAACCGGTTCAGCAAGGACCTCGAGGCCGTCGACCAGGAGGTGGCGCCCGTGGCCATCAGCGTGATGACGTGCTCCCTCGGCATCATCATCACGATCGTGCTGATCGCCATGGTGACGCCCGGCTTCCTGATCGCAGCCGTTGCCATCACGGCGCTGTACCTGCTCCTCGGCAAGTTCTACCTGTGCTCGTCGCGCGACCTGAAGCGGCTCGAATCGGTGCAGCGCAGCCCGCTGTTCCAGCAGTTTGGCGAGACGCTGTCGGGCGTGACGACGATCCGGGCGTACGGCGACGAGCGGCGCTTCGTGCGCGACAACCTGGCGCGCATCAACTCGCAGCTGCGGCCGTTCCTGTACCTGTGGGCCGCCAACCGCTGGCTGTCGCTGCGGACGGACCTGCTGGGCAACATGGTCTCCTTCTTCGCCGGCGTGTTTGTGATTCTGAGCCTGGGCGTGATCGACGCCGGGTCTGCGGGCATCTCGCTGAGCTATGCCATCGGGTTCGCGGAGAACATCCTGTGGCTGGTGCGGCTCTACGCGATGAACGAGCAGAACATGAACTCGGTTGAGCGCATCAAGGAGTACCTCGACGTGGAGCAGGAGGCGGCCGCGGTCGTCGAGGACAGCCGGCCGCCGGCCAACTGGCCGAGCCAGGGCGCGGTCGAGTTCGTCGACTACACGACGCGGTATCGCGAGGATCTCGACCCGGTGCTGCGGCACCTGACGTTCCGCATCGCGCCGCACGAGAAGGTCGGCATCGTGGGCCGCACCGGTGCCGGCAAGAGCTCGCTGGCCCTGGCGCTGTTCCGCGCGCTCGAGGCCGAGACGGGCAAGGTGCTCATCGACGGCCTCGACATTGGCCAGATGGGCCTCCGCGACCTCCGCGAGGCCATCACCATTGTGCCGCAGGAGCCGACGCTGTTCATGGGCACGATCCGCAGCAACCTGGACCCGTTCGATGCCTACACCGACGACGAGATCTTTGCGGCCCTCCGCCGTGTGCATCTGATCGGGCCCGACGAGCGGCCGCGGGGCGGGACGCCCGGATCGGCGCGCAGCAGCAGCAGCAGCAGCAGCAGCAGCGAATCGGACTCGCCGCTCCCGGCATCGCCGACGAACAAGAACGTCTTTCTCGACCTGGCGTCGACGGTTGCCGAGACGGGCTCGAACCTGTCGCAGGGACAGCGGCAGCTCCTGTGTCTGGCGCGGGCGATGCTCAAGAACCCCAGCGTGCTGCTGATGGACGAGGCCACGGCATCCATCGACTATGCCACCGATGCCAAGATCCAGGACACGATCCGCGAGCTGACGTCGACCACCATCACGATTGCCCACCGCCTGCAGACCATTGCCGACTACGACAAGGTCCTGGTGCTGGACCGCGGCACGCTCAAGGAGTTTGGCCACCCGTGGCAGCTGATGAGCGACGAGGCCGGCGTCTTCCGGTCCATGTGCGATATGAGCGGCGACTACGAGGCTCTGGCCAAGATCGCCAAGAAGGCCTACGAGACAAAGATGCTCGTCGACATGGAGCAGCAGTAGCGAGGGGGGGAGCAGGAGACGCAGCAAAAGTAGGCATGTGAAAAGTGAGTGACGGCCGTAATGCCTGTATATAGGATCGAGTTTTGGACTGGAGCTTGGATTGTCGGAGGCGTTCAGCGTAATATGGGAATAGAAATCGTTGCCATTCCGCCTCTGCCACGTGACTGCGTGTCTCCGAGCAGCGGAGCCTTCCGTCGACGCCACATGGCTCTCTACGAGGCTCCCTATGGGGCTCTCTACGGGGCTCTCTACAAGGCGCTACAAGACTCTACAAGGCTCTACAAGGCTCTACAAGGCTCTCTACAAGGCTCTCTACAAGGCTGTGCCGACTCCGAGTGTCTGCCATCACCATCGCCGCGTAGGGCAACCATCCACCGGGCTTACAGACGACCCAGGCTCTGTCCTGACGGAGAATGAGCCGTCTGCATCTCAGTGATAATTTGCTACTGCTAACAAACGTTGAAAACAGAAAAAACTAGATCGACAGGGAGCAGAGTAAAGAGAGGAAGAAAGGAAGAAAGGAAGAAAGGAAGAATGGAAGAATGGAAGAATGGACGAAATGACGAACAGATCCAACTAGCACGCCTGGTAGCCAAGCCGTATATATCATGGCCCGCTTCCGGACTCCCTTTTTTTGTGATTTTCTTGCTTTGAGAACCGCCCGTGCGAATCAACGGAAGCGACAGCCACCACCTCATGCAGCTTCTTCGGCTGAAGCCGTCTTCTCCGCTTCGCTCACAACCGCGTCGGTCTCAGCAACAGCCTCCACTTCGGCTTCGGCCTTGGCCAGCGTCTCGCTCGCAATCCCAGGGACTGCAGGCTCCGCCTCCTCGGCCTCTTCCTCTGCCTTCTCTTCACCGTGTGGCTTTTTTGCGTCTTCAGTCTCTTTCGTTTCGGCCGTCTCTTCAGCCGTCTCTTCAGCCTTCTCTTCAACCTTCACCAGCTTCGGCACCTCCTTCGGCTCCGGCGTCTTTGCGTCTGCCTCGATAGCTGGGGTGTCGTGGGTGCCATGCACGCTAAGAACATCCTCGGCGGGGTCTATGCTGAACAGTGTCGTCGTTGTCGAGAAGCTCAGTGTCACGGGCGCCGGGGAGGCGGCAGCCGGGGTCACACTGGCCGCGACCACAGCAGCAGGACTGGCGCTCGAACGTGGCGCACGTCTCTGGGGGCCCCGGGCACGGCCCTTGCGTGCATCCACAAGCGGTGCTTTCTCGGCCTCTGCAGCGGCCTCCTCCACGGGGGCAGCGACGTCTTCCTTCTTCGGCGCCTGCGGCCCGATCTTGAGCTTCTTGTTCAGATCCGACATGAAGCTCGCCTGCAGCTGTGCGATCTTTCCACCGCCAGGCCGAGCGGGGACTGCTGGCTTGGGCTTGGGTGCGACTTCCAGGCCCTTATCTGCATTAGAACGCTGCGGCTGCTTCGCAGGACGGGCTGGAATCTGGGGCTTGGATCTCTCTGGGACGGCGGGCTTTGTGTGGCTGACCTCTTCCACTGTCGCGATCTTTGGCTTCGGCCGGTGAGGAACAAGCGGCAGTGCCTTCTCCGGATCGGTCAGTTTCCTGGTAGGTCTCTTCGGGACAGGCCGGCTTGTCCCGTCGACCGGGGAGGGCACGTCTTCGTCCTGAGGAGTGGACACGGTGGTCTCCAGTTGCAAGCTCTCGGGAGCATCTTCCCAGACATCACGGCTGGGAAACCGCTGTCCCATTGTCGGACGCCCCATGCCACCGCTGTTGCTGCCAGCAGGGCTGGACGAGCCAGCGCCAGCACCAGCGACGCCCATAACTCCCTTAGTCAGATGTGACTGCAGCCAGGGGCTATGCTGCTGTGGTTTCCGATTCTCCAGAAAGGTGTCTGCGCCCTTGAGCTCGCTTTCGGCAAGCTCCTCTTGACGTCTGGCAAATGCCTGCGCAGGAGTCTCCCCGTCGCGGGCCGGAATATTCGACGAAGATACAGTCTCGGCTAATACGTCCGGGGTTGACACTTCGGCGGTGTATAGTGCGCTGCTCGGGGGGTCTTCCCAAATGTCACGGCTAGGGAACCGACCAGGAGCCTCGTCGCCGTTGAGTGACTTGGATGAGAGCGAGCGGGGTTTCTCGACCTTCTGGTCGTCGCCTTGAGGAAACAGCGGCTCGTATTCTTCCTCCGCCGCGGCTTCTGATTCCTCCACAGTATGTGAGCTTCTGTAGATGCTTGAGGGACGGCTGTTTGGACGACTGCTCGGACGGCTAGCCGGACGGCTCGCTGGGCGGCTACTTGAGCGGCTGGTAGACTCTTCGTGCGAGCTCAGGCGGCGCTCGTAGGCGGGCTCAACGGCAGGTTCCTGATGGTAGGAAGACGGGTCCTTGGCGACCTCGTCGGGAGCGAGAATAGGTGCTTCGTCTTCAAAATCTTGTTCGGAAATGTTGTCTTCGGTGAACATGACACTCTTGCGCCGACTGGAATCGTCGACGTGGATGGAGGAGGGCGTTTGCTCTTCAATCGCCTGGGAGACCGATATTTCGGGGGCTGCAAACGACGGCGACTTCGGCATGGATGCAACAGATGACTGGCTGCCGAAGCTGCTAGATTTCCCCTTCGGTGCAACCGATGCGGGGCGAGAAATCGACTCCTCAATGGCTTGCCAGCCAACCTGCTCGCTGGGGGTGCCGTTTATGTCATGGGCGCCTGCAAACTACAGTTAGTAGCGGATCCGGGTCTGAAACGAGCTTATGTAACTCCAGTCCCCTCATCTACTTACCAATGCCAGTGCCATGGCTGGCAGTCTCGTACACACTCTTGTTGAGCTCATCGCTCGACTTGGAAAAGTCCTTTGCGCGGTCTGCATGGTGGGGTGTGTGCTCGAGCCGGACCAACTCGGGATGCTTGCTGTAATAGTCCTTTTCTAACCGGTCGGACGGGAGGACGCCGTGACCGTGCAGGCCGTAGCTGCCGGGAGGCAAATCGACAAAGTTGCGGGAGTTACGCTTGTTGGATTGGCTCTTCTTCTTGGCCAGAGGCTCGCCGGTCTCGTCGGCCGGAGCTGGAGAGGGGGCCTGGACGTCGCCAGCATTGGGGTACATGGGAACCTGTAGGCCAATCTCAGGAATACCGTGCTTGTCCTCTTCGATGGTATCGTCCGAAGAAAACTCTTGGCTAGTGGTGCTCGCTTTCTTCTTCGTGGGCTGGGAGTGCGCGACATCGTCGCTGCTGGGAAGCCCGATGCCAAAGGACGCTGCTTTCTCACTGTCGGTGCGCGTTACTGTGGCCACGCGCGCTTTGGCGCTCGAAGCCGGGAGTGACGGCTTCGGCGCATGCAGCTTGAGATCATCACCCACAGTTCTGGTCTGTTCGGGTGACGACGCACCAATGGTGCTTGCCGGTGGCTTCGGGGCGCTCAACTCCTCCACGACAGCGTACTCCAGTCCTTCCTGGCCTAGAGAAGGCAGATCGACGGAGTTTCCATGGTCCGCATGATCGCCCGACAGCTTTGAGAAGCCGTTGTTATTGAGAGACAGAATGCCGCCAGGGCTCTTTGACAGGGTCTCGTTAAGTGGAGACGGAGCGAAGCGGTCTTTACTTGGCGATAGGGAGCGCTCGATAGCTCGGTGAATGGGACGTGGCGGCACCTTTGGGGTGTCCGCTGATCTTTCTGGGCGCGGAGGCATAGCCGGTATTGACTGAGCAGCTGTGGCGGACATATTTGCTGATTATGAGGGTTGGTTGAGCGGAGGGTAAAGCATGTAGTTGAGTTTGATGTGTGCTATCGGAGGGTTTGACGAGTTGCCTAGTTGAGTCAGAGTCGGAGAATTCTAGACGAAACTGATATGAGACTCGAGACAGAAGGGAGGGAAGTGTATTAAATAAGATGGACACCAATAGCAGCCTTGTTGTTGGCAGTGTGTAGTGGAGTTTGGACCGGTGAAGAGTCCGAGTAAAAAAAAAAGGAAACACATGTGCTGCAGCAACAGAAGATGAAAGTGCAGCAAAGGCAGGTTTCACCCCAGTGTGCAAGATAGACGAGTGGCAGACAGATGCGAGCCAGAGCTGCAAGCAGCAGAGGTGGAGACAGATTGGGCAGAGGGAGAGATTAGAAGGCGTCGGAGGATGGAGAGGCAAGCGATGAGTTTGGACTTCGGAGCCCCAGACGGGAGAAAGCTAACGAGATAACGGGAGGGTAGTAGGGACGACTTAAGGGGCGGTGAAGGGTGCGAAGCAAGCGGTGTCTGATAAGGAAGGGCACTCGAGGGGGGAGAGGTGGCAACGGGAAGTAGGGTGAGGCTTTTGCTTTTGCTTGTGCTGCCAGAGTGGCGCCCGCCTGTCAATTGCAATGCTGACGACGATGCATTGTGCTCGTGTTTTCTCACCGGGGCCCAGACCCTCCCGAAGCTCACTAGGTCGCATATGGAGCAGGATTGCTGCAAACAGGCCCAAGGACTGGTCGAGGAGGGCTGCCTGTGGAAAGATAGAGGATAATGGCTCAGGAGATGAATTGACGCGTCTTGAGGAAAGGGTGTGAAGAGAAAATGTGTGTTATGGCGAAACACAATCAGGACAAATGTGATGCGTCATGGACGACGGTAGCAACGTAGAACGCAAGGCTTACCTGGAGCTTCAGACGAGAGCAGGCGACGGTAGCTATGCGGTAAGACACGGTGAGGACCAAAATGCAATAAACAATGATGGATGGAAGAGGAGTGAGAAAATGGAAGACTGGAAGATTGAGGTCAAGTACTCGTAGCCACGTAGGAGAACAGGAAGGAGCTCCATGAAGTATCTGTAGAGACGAGGGAAGGAGGTAGGACTCACCGTGGGAAATCAGAAACAAGCACCGTGCGCCTTACAGCAGAGGAAGGTGGGGCAGACCAAGAGGTCACGGCAGACCACTCACAGCAATGGTAAAAAGGCATCAGGCGCGCCACCTGCAAATACCTCACTAGCCATTAGCTAGGCAGTCAGGTACCAAGATGTAGAGATACGGCACAGTACGCGATGGGCGCAGTGGCAGAGGCGGCCCGCAGAGTAGACCACTGTAGCAGTACCCTTGCCCCTCGTTTTCCAAAGCGTCGTGGTGGGGTCCGCAATGGCAAAAGGGAGCCGTGCGAGATCCATTAGCAGCACGGTCCTGCAGCAAGCTTCGTTTTTTTTTCGATCACGAACCGGACTCTGCCCGAAAATCCCTGACCGTCTTTTCGTCTCACTCGCAGGCCCCGAGGCACCAACCACTGCGATGTCCCGAACTGGGCGAGCTGGTCAGACACGCGGGGCCCGGCAGATGCCAGAGCGGCGAGGCAGCCTGGCCGCGGCGGTCGCTCGACCTCTGAGAGCAGGGAAACAGACGAACCTGCCGGGCACGGTTTGTTGAGCAGGACGACTACTCCGTACTACCGCCTCCACTGCCCGAGACGCAGCGGGTCTCCATCTCCACCTTGTGACCTGCAAAAACGCACATTTTGGGGGCCTGGGCAGATCCAGAAGCCGGACGGCATAGCTCGGTTCTATTTTGGACGAGCGCGGCTTTTCCTCCACGCCCACGTCGCCTCGTCTCACGACCAGGGGCTCGGCACTACCATTTTGCGCGTGCTCGGAGGCGCCGTATTCAGGCACACGTTCTGATTACTCGCACCCGTATGGACTATGGATTTCACTGTGCTGATCAGCTTCCCTTTTTTTTCCTGTGTCATTGATACGAAGTGCGGGCGTAGTCTGCCCCCATATTAAGCGGGGCTCTAAAATAGTGTCGTCCTTTTTGATCGCCAACAAAGGAGCTGAGATATGTAGGCGCCCTCAGTGGTTCGCTGCAAACGACAGCACAGCAGCCGGCTCGCCCAAGGGGCTCCGGAAGGAGGAACCCGGCAGACAGCGGGAACCAACAGGGCATACCCAAGGGACTGAGGTTCCGAGCACGACGGCAATGCCGGATTGCGTGACTCGGAAAAAGAGGACGTGTCGAACAGAAAGGATCTCGATCTTTGGACGGTCTAAGCCAACAGCTATCTACGATACTCAGACACGGTGCTCGAGCATCAAAGCGCGCCTCGACTGCCCCAGGCGCTGTCCCATTCCCATGCATTCTCCAGGAACAAAAAGCAGCCATTTCGTTTTTACGCTGAAGACTCTCGGCAGGGAAATCCAATTGCCCTGGCCGAATTGGCAATCCCCACGTGCTCGTCATCACGGCGATCTTATGACGTCCAGAACGGCGACCAAAATGCAACGAAAAAAAAAAAAATGTAAAGCATGCATGACGAGACATAACGCCATGCCCTTCAGGAATCCCTGTCCTGCCCAGTCGCTCGTCCCCCCTCCCCATATAGTTGCAACCACCTAGACGAAAAGCAAAGAAGAAAAAAGAATAAACAAAAAGAGAGGAAGAAAAAAAAAACAGAGTCAACGAGATAGGGCAGTCCAAAAAAAAGTCTAGACTACACAAAAACCTCCGGAATGCTTCAGTACCGCATGAGATTGGCAAAAATCGTAATCTTCTCCAGCTCGGCCTCCGCGCCGCTCTGCGACTTGGGCAGCCCTGCGATCACCTGCACCTGGATGACATTGACGCCGGGGTGCAGGTTCACCTCATAAAGCTTGCCGCCCGCCTCTGCCGGATCCGCAGGGGTCGCGGCCAGGGGTGCGGACTGGCCCAGCGTGGCACCGTTCGCAATCACAAACAGCTTGAAAGGTCGCTGCTGCTGCTGCACCGACGGCGCCAGGCTGACGATCAGCTGGTGGCGCCACTGGCCCTGGGGGATGTTGAGCGTCACGGATCGCTGCGTCAGCTTGGGATGTGGCGGCAGCTTGAGCTCAAACAGCCTGTCGCCAGTGCTGATCGTCGGGTGCGTCCGCATGGCCAGATTGGTGATCAGGGGTTCTGCCGCTCGCTCTGTCAGCAACACACATCTCTCGCGAACAAGACCAAAGGAGGGCACGCACCTCGCCCAGGTTCGCGGAACTTGGACTCGTGGGCAGGACGTGCCACGACCACAGCTGTCGGAGCCGGAGCCGTGTTTCCGTTTGTCTGGGGCGTGCCAGGCGTGCCAGGCGTGCCAGACATGCCAGGCACGCCGTTTGCCTGCAGGCCCTGCACGACCGGCGGCACGGCCGCTCCGTTTGGCAGGGCCATCGTCGCGGACACCCCGTTGGAGCGCTGCAGCGGCGCGGGCGACGCTTGAGCCGAGCTCTCCTGCTTCGTGCTGGCCACGGCAGACGGGCTCGGAGAGACGCCGGGCGTGCTTCTCGTCTTGTCCAGTGCCGAGTGTGTGGCCAATGCGATCGGTGCTCCTCCACTCTTGGCGCCCGTCACAGAAGCTGCCGACCCCCCCGTCTTGGGCCCGGGCGACTCCGTAGAGCCGCCGCGCGCGTTGGCAACGTGGATCGTGATCTTCTTCGACACCGGGGCCGGCGTCTCTTGGCCCTGTGGCATCTTGATCTTGATCTTTGGCTGCGGCGGGTCGGACACGAACTCTTTTGCCTTTTTGATCTCGTCCCGAAACATAATCTGCAGAGGACAAACGCGCCCCAAAGTCAGCAACTGCATTTCCCCTCTAGGGAGAGTCTGCTGCGCGTGGAAACGGCAGGCAGCTTCGTACCTCCAGCTCCTTGGCCATGTTGGCGATCGGACTGTTTTCTTCGTTGTAAAAGTATGCATTTTCCCACAGCAGGCTGGTCTTCTCCTCGAACGCCGCCCAGTTCTTGAACTCGCTGACCCCCGACCGGTCCGACCGGCTGCGTATGCCCTTTACGAGCTTCTGCAGCTTCTTCAACGACAGCGGATCCTTGATCAACTGGAAGTAGTCCTTCAGCGAGCGCGGCGGCAGGTTCAGGAATGGCTCAAAGTAGGCATAGCCCTCGTCGCTGTCTTGCTGTTAGCACCCGGACACAGAGAGTGGTGGGGTTCGTTTCCGTAGCTCACTCGTCGTCTGTACATCGAATCACCTCCTCGACAATCTTCTCCTGAGCCTGCTGGAAAGACAGTCCCTTGTACGGCACGCCGTCATATTCGTGGTCCGGCTTCGCACTCACGGAGCTTGCTCGCTCCGCTGTCGACTTGCGCCGTCCACGCATAGACGCATCTCGCGAGGCCGCTGTGGAATGTGGTCTGCGCGAAGCTGGCCGGGCATCGTCATCATCCTCGCCCTCTGCATCCTCGTCATCGGCTTCGTCCTCCTCGGAGCCGTCGCCTTCTTCCGCTTCTTCGTCGTCTTCACCGGCTTTCGGTCCGGCATCCTCGTCTTCGTCGGCAGCTTCCGAGTCTGCTTCGCCATCTGCCGCGTCTTCCTCCGTGTCGTCTTCTGCCGGCGATTCCTCCAGAAGCTCGTCCGGGATGGGAGTAGGCAGCGCAGAGTATCCGTGAATCAGCTTGTATGCCGGGTTGTGCTTCACCATGAAGTTGCTCGTGGCCTTCCGAATCCGCTCGGCGTCGTCGTAGGTATGGGATGACCGTGGGTAGTAGTCCTTTGCATTTTGCACCATGCGCTTGACATAGGATTCAAGTTCGGCCAGAGTCGCAAAGTCGCCGTTGCGCAGCTTCGTCTCGATCGTGCTAAGCGAGATGGGCATCCGGACCACCTTGTAATACTCCTTGTTGTCGTCCTTGGGGAGGAGCTCCTCAAAGTACTTGGCCACGCGACGGCCGCTGCGATTGCGTGTTAGGAGCTGGCAATGCCGCTTGGATCTGCATGGATGGTGGGCGGTCGGCGACTCACCTCTTGTCCCCTGTTCGCCGTATCTGCTCGAGAAACGCGAGGCCGACTTGCGTCGTCGTCGCTGTGGTTTCGCCATTGCGGCTCTCCTGCTGCAGCTTGTCCCTGTCAGCCATTTCAATTGAACTCTATCTTGCATGCGGTCATAGCAGTTCGGGTGCACAGAGTCCTCGATCTCTCTTAATGTCGGGGGCTCGGAGAGAGAGAGAGAAAGAGAGAGAGGGAGGCCGGGACAGAGGGGAGCTGAAGCCGTCGGTGTCGTTCTGCGCGCACTTAATGATGGAGCCGTCATGCTGAGCTATTCAGAGCTACCCAGAGCTTGCGCCGCACTCTGCTCGTCGCCCCTCTGTCGCCTGGCAAATAAACGAGCACCACCGACAGTCGCATTCTCCATCCCGAACCCGCCGAAAAAAAGGAGCTTGCGCCGCGCGCGCCAAAAACATGTAAATCGCTGTTATCGCATCGCACGATACGCAGTCCCCAGGAACTTACTACAGTGGTCTTTTGCCGCTTGGAGGCGCGATCGTCCCCCTCGGCTCCAGTCGACTTGCGCTTCGTTTCCATGGCTTGATGCACCAGGCTGGCGCAACCCCGAAGCACCGGGGCGTCTAAATATAAAGGTGAAATATATATTTCCAAATTCCCAGGCAATTGCCCAAAGGGAGGCTCTCGGGCGGCTGTGTCAATTAGACCAGAGGGACGTAATGCGATGGATTATTTGGTGCTTAGGGAACTGCAAAGGACGCGTTTTTTGCAGGGAATTTCCTGTTCTCCGACAGTCAGCAGAAACTGGAGCTGGGTCGGTGGTCCGTGCGTGCCTTCAACGATTGTCAAAGGTAATCTGAGAACAGGTCAGGCGCCGGTACATACTTCAGGTTTCAAGACAGGCTGCAGGCGGCATATTAACGGAGCATGTCTCTTCCAAACGGTTTAACCGGAACCCACCCGCTATCGTCTTGTCAAAAGAAATGGGCTGAGGGTGCACAATGCTCCCTTCCTGGCAAAGGAAGATCACGTGATGCGAATTAGCGATGTCACAGCTTCTCTTGCGGCCCCGCGTAGGCCTTGCTGGCCCGAGCTTTTCGTTTGTTTACTCTTAGGTGCTCCGAAACACGCAGCCTAGGAAACTAACTTCACGATTAAAGGATTTTGCCCCTCAGTTCTTAATTGTTCTCCCTTTTTTTCTCGCTTCCACTGCTCACTCTCTGGATTTTTTTTTTTGATTTGACTAACTGCGGTTCACAATCCTTTTCCGCTTCGAGCACATATTTTTCTGTAGGTGACTGCTGCCTGCACTGTGTCCTCGTGCCCTCGTTCAGGGGCTCTTTTCTCGCCACAGTTGTTCTCTGCTCCTACCTCCTACTAAGTATGCAACACCGTTCAGCTGACGCGCTCCCCAGTCCACCTTTTCGCCGGATTGTTCCAGCACTGCGAAACATCCAGCGCAACATAAAACGGTGCACCCCTGCACAACGATGTCGACACTCCAGGAGATGCGGACGCTGGGCATCGACCCTTCCCGTCGGAACACACGGGCGCGCCCCCTGGCTGACGACGAGAGAAAGGCCCTCGAGCCGTTCTTGGACAACATTCACTACTCACAAAGGTCAGCTTGCTTGCGTGCCCTTCTCGGCCACGTCGTGCCCGCCTTGGTGCTGACTCGGGGCCACAGATACTCGGATGACGAATACGAATACCGGCATGTGCTCCTACCGAAGCAGATGCTCAAACTCATTCCCGACCAGTATCTCGACCAGAGCAAAAAGACACTGAAGCTTCTATGGGAAGACGAGTGGCGATCTATGGGAATCACACAGGTACTATGCTTGCGCCGGCTGTGTGCATGCCACGGAACCCTCTGCTGACACACTGCTTTAGAGTCTTGGCTGGGAGCACTACGAAGTTCACGAACCTGAACCACACATTCTGCTTTTCAAGTAAGTCATGCCGGCGTTGTGGGCCAGGCATGGACAGAACGGGATGCTGACCGAGGCTGTGCATGTCTCGTTCCAGGCGGCCAATTAACTACCAGCCACCTGCAAATTGAAATGCTGTGTTGAAGCGTTGGGCGACAAAATACGAATCGCGTAGCGACCGCGCCCCTGAATCGGTGTTTCCCCAGCGGCCCCTCGACGACTTTGTTGCAACCCACTTGGCGGCATATGGCGGCTCCCTGTCGCAACAGGCCTACGAATGTCGGTGATTCTTGGTTTTTCATTTGGGATGGCGCTGGGTTTGCAATGGAACATATCGAGGGACTCGACGAATGCGCCACCACGACAGAAGCCAGAGCAGGCGGGCGGGGATGGAAGTGTTGTGCCAATCGACACTAGTCGGCGGCAGCGGACAGCTGGAAGCTGGAAAAGGGCTGCTAGGAAGCGGACGGAGTGCCCATGCGATTCTGTGGGCGCGGCAGCCTTTCTGCGAATGGGTTCTTCCGGTTGGTGTTTCTGGGCTTCAGGGATTCTCTCGGTGTTACTCGGATTTGAAAGAGTGCTGGATGGCTGTTGAAGTTGTATGATTATTTTGCAGAGCGTGAGAAAAACGGGCATGCTGATTGAATTTAATCGACGAGTCGAGAAGAACACATGGCGCAACGTTCAGCTTGGGCAAAACGGCTGACCAATGAGCCTGTCGGGCCCCATTTCAGCCGTTGTCGCGAGCCAAACCTGCTGCCTGGGCCACTCACCGCACCATAAATCGTCGGCGCATCTGCTGATTTTCGTGTTCGGACTGGACACCTATCCTTAAGGCTGTTTGGGCTGCACGTGTACGCTAAAACGAGTCGCGGATATTAGAGGCGTTCTGTCGTCCGATTTCAAAGCAAAAAGTATCCGAGAACCGTATGAGCGTCTGGCTGTCTAGTGTTCTTTGTCATTATGTAACCCCTTCTGCAACGGTGGCCACATAGCCGGCAAAGCAGAAAACCTCGAAACAGATCGACGATTTTCAGCAAGTGGGGCCCACTTGCTGTCCTTTTTTATTTCGCCTTTGAAAAGGCAAGATACATATATATTTACATATTGTAATAAATATCCACCCTTAGAACGTCCTCTCGTTTGCATCATTGTTAGCCAGCCAGTAATGTTTTCACATTCCAGCGGCTCCATTCTTCTCTACAGGTGAGCGCCGAGTATCCTGGCGGTGTTCTAGAGCTGGACGGCTGACAAATGTTCAGATACAAGTACAAGTTCTTACAGGGGTTCTGATCGGTCGTACATCCAACACCAGTTTCAGACCCAGCAATTGGAAACACCGAGCGCCTTCGCACCGCTTCTCTTCTCTGGCCTCGTCTGCTCTGCTCGGGCCCTTCTCCTAGTGCCAATCCGTCCCATCTGTTCATCCGTCCTTATGGGCCGTCGGACACGATAAAACGAGCTTCTTTCAATCGCCCTCCTACGTCGCATTCCCCCTCCACTGTCCTTCCGCGAGAAGAGAATCTCGAAGTCATGAAACCGGCTTCCAAGTTGTTCTATCTGAACCTGTTTGCTCTTTGGAGTCCTTTGGGCTTGTGCCAAAGCTCGCAAGATGCCTGCGTGGTATGCCACAGCCCAAACTCATTCTCTTTCCTTACCATCCTCTTATCCTAGCTTTCGTCGTCTATGCTGCTTCTTCCTTGGGTGGCATGTTGTCATCCCGGTTCTGTTCTCGTTTTACGCAGCTGGCAGTTCTGCCACTGCAGCTACACCCTCCAAGTACCACTTCGCTGTGTCTAACAACACCTACTATCAGATCTCACCAAAGGCCATCGTCTCTGATGCGTGTGCTTCTTACTCCACCCTCGAGAGACTCAACGACGGGGTGTACCCAGCCGTGTCCCATCTCACACAGACGACCGACTTCTTCAGCTACTATCGGGTCAATCTGTTCCACAAAACATGTCCCTTCTGGAACGATGACGATGGCATGTGTGGCAATATTGCGTGTGCGGTGCAGACGCTAGAGAATGAAGAGGACATTCCCAAGGTCTGGCGAGCCAGCGAGCTGGGCAAGCTTGAGGGCCCGAAAGCCCAGCATCCAGGAAAGTCGACCCAGAAGGAACTGCCGCAGAACCCACTGCGGGGCGGCCTGGGCGACAATGTCGGCGAAAGCTGCGTGGTCGAGTACGACGACGAGTGCGACGAGCGCGACTACTGTGTGAACGAGGACGAGAGCGCCGGCTCCAAGGGCGACTATGTGAGCCTCGTGCAGAACCCGGAGCGGTTCACAGGCTATGCAGGGCACGGCGCGAGGCAGGTGTGGGAGGCAATCTACCGTGAGAACTGCTTCCAGAAAAGCTCGTTCCCGCACTCGGCACAGCTGGGCTCGGGGCCGCCGGCCAAGGGACCGGCAGCGCTGGACTTCCGATCGGTGCTTGAAGCCGCTGGCCGGCAGCAGGTCTTGGAGCAACAGCGCCAGCAGGTTCCCAGCACGCCGTTTGTGGCCATGACGGGCCTCGAGGCCGAGGACGAGTGCATTGAGAAGCGGGTCTTCTACCGGCTCATGTCGGGCATGCACGCATCTATCAGCACACATCTGTGCTGGGACTTCCTCAACCAGACGACCGGCGAATGGACGCCCAACGTGGAGTGCTACGTCAACCGACTGCAGGGGTTCCCGGACCGCATCAGCAACCTGTACTTTAACTACGCCGTGATCACGCGGGCGATTGCCAAGCTGGGCCCGCGTCTGTCAGAATACACCTTCTGCACGGGCGAGCCGGAACAGGACCGCGCCACACGCGCCAAGGTGCTGGCCGTGACGGACAAGGTGGCCAGCGTGCCGCAGATCTTTGACGAGTCGCTCATGTTCAAGAACGGCGAGGGTCCGTCGCTGAAGGAGGACTTCCGCAATCGGTTCCGCAACGTGAGCCGGCTCATGGACTGTGTGGGTTGCGACAAGTGCCGGCTATGGGGCAAGGTGCAGACGGCCGGCTACGGCACGGCGCTGAAGGTGCTGTTCGAGTTTGATAACGACGGCAAGGTCCCGCCGCTCCAGCGCACCGAGCTCGTGGCCCTGTTCAACACGTACGCGCGGATCAGCAGCTCTCTGAACGCGATCAAGAAGTTCCGCATCATGGCGGCAAGCGACGAGGCGAGTGCGGCAGGAGCCAGCGCTGGCGCCGACGAGCCGGTGCCCATACTCTCCGACCGGGTGCGGAAGCCACACAATGTCGTCGTGCCGGAACAGCCAGACAGCGCGGATGACGTAAACAGCGACAGTGGCGACAGCGGTAGCGACGAGGAGGAGGAGGAGGAGTATGACGATTCCCGATACCCGACGCTCCGGGAATGCTTTGATGGGGAGATGGCCAACGTCATGAGAGCATTCGAGTTTCTGCTTGGGCGCTATATCGCCTTTCCCAAGATGATGTAGGTTGTTCCCATCCCGACTGTCTACGTCATACCGCTAACCAATGGCTCAGGTGGCACATTTTCTCGTCAGAGCTGCTGCGTCTGTGGCAGTTCTTTATCGGACTGCCGGTTCGTCCGCGGTCATGGGCATTCGAGAGGCCCAGCGTGGATGAGCTCTAAACGAGACGTCCTCAGCCGTTTGCTAGTTTTTTTTTCTTTTTCACTTTTATTCTGCCTTGTTTCATTAAACCTTGCATGGGACATGGTGTCGAAGGGATTGCGTCTTTCTGTGCCGCGGAGTAAATAGGAGTAGACGTACAACGCTGGCATGCATTCAGTTGATTTCAGGATTACTATAAACAGACATCTTTAGGAGTTTGGCAAAGCAATATTTGGTTCCCAACATCCCACCCCCCAAGGCATCCCCAGTGGTTATACGCTAATACAGCCCGAGCAGCTTCTTTCTTGGTCCGTAGCTGACGCCTGCAGCCGTGCGTGCCCTCTTGGCCCGCCGCTCGCTGACTGCTAACGGGATGTCCGACACGACGTTGCCGATTTTGGCCTTGACGCTATCAACGTAGATGCGCAGCGGCGTCTTGCGTTCCCTGCGCTGGCTTTGTTGCCATGTGGCATACGCCTGTTCGGTCGGCTCTGCCCAGGCATGGATGCCATCTGACAGCGTCCATGCGACAGAGACGTGAAATGCAGAGGCAATGGCGTCTTCGTTGCTGTCGGCGTTCTTCGTGTCATCCTCGCCTCTTTCAGCAGCGGTGCTCCGCCCGTACAGAGTTGGCTGGCCCACAGCCGCGACCTGGCTGTTGCACCGAGCCAGCAGAGACACCAGCGGATGGCCGTGGCTGCGGTCACGGCCGCTGCCTGTGTCGGCTCCTACCGCAGTGTTGATGTCGTCGTCGTCATTGCCGGTGGCGGCAACCCGCAGTACCAGGAATGCGCGTGCCGAGTCGGGACTGCGATACCAGGCGAGGCCACGGAAGTGGACGTGAGAGCTGGGGACACGGTGAGGAGGCGAGCACGGGTAGAGGGAGAGAAGGGACGGTGGAACAGAACGGCAAGAACAGCACGTACGGCATAACGCGGGCCGAAGACACGGAGGCGATGAGGTGGTCCAGAAAGGCCGACTTCTCCGACGTGCGAAGCACAAACGGCCGCGACAGGCTGATATGCAGCGGCAGCGGGACGCCGAGGTCGCTGGTCAGCAGGCTGTGGACGGCCGGCCGCCCCGTCTGGTTGCCCGTGCTGGGGAGGGCGTCGTTGACCGCAGCGAGCAGCGCATCGAGGGAGGCATGCTCTGGCGGCGTCGGGAACCCTGCAGGTGGACAGAAAAGAGATCAGCCAGACGTTTGTTTGCCTCTGCAAACCAAGGCAGCGAGCAGACCCAAACACCTACACTCGACGTAGATGTGGCTCGGCCACTGGCCGGCGACGTGGGGAGTCGCACGGGTGCGGCCCTGGTGCAGGCTGGGACAGTCGGCAGTGCTGGTGCGCACATTTGCGGCATAGATGTCGTGAAAGGACCGTGGCAGCGGGGGAAGCTCTGCAGGGGATGCAGCTGCAGCCTTCAGGGTGGCCTGGTCCGGCACGTCTGCCGGGTTGTCCCCGTCCCCATCTTCCTCCCCGTCCGACGACGAGTAGTCCACTAAGCCTGCCATCTGGTGTGTCCCCGTGTCCCCCGTTCCCAGCGTGGGAGGGTCGCTGTTCGGCCGTAGGGGTACATGTATCCTTGTTGATGCAGTTACTGCAAAAGGACAAGCTCGAGATGCCGGGTGGACCCTCTTGGCACGCGGGAGTGTCACGTGGGAGTATCACGTGGAACGGTCGATCACGTGCGTGCGGCAATATCGGCTCTCGGCAGGTACTATGTAGCCATCCATGGAATGTTTCTCAGACAGTAACAGCGCATCATCGACTCGTATCTTACGTCTTCGTTCGGCGTCATCGTGAGCCCCAAGAACGGGCTTAGGCTCCTCTTCCACAATGGGCAAACAATGAACGAGCGCTGCCTAGATGGCAAAGGCTCGTGACGCGTAAGCGACGGGAAAATACACTTCCCACATGGGGCATGGGTATTCCAGCCCAGGCCCTGAAAGAATCCGGCCGAAAAGCAAGCACTCAGTTAAAGCGGAGCACTGAACTCTCTTTTTATTTTTGCATGTGCTGTGACTGTGACTCCGCGCAGTGACAGCGGAAGGAATGCACCATTCCCCACTTGGCAGGGCCGCAAGTGCCGGCAGCTTTTAAGATACAGCACGTTTCCACTATTATTCGCAAAACCCTCGAAGCACCCGATCATGCCACCATCCCATCTCACCCAGCAATGCAAGAGAACGTGCCTAGATGGACGAGAATAGAATAGTCCACCGCTCTACACGGCAGGCGGCGTACTCGTACGTATGCGTATAGATAACCTTGACTATAAAAGCATAAGCGCGTTCCTGCGTGAAAACCGGCACAGCCATGCGAGGGCTGAAAGGCATGGGTGGGATGATATCAAGCCATGGGCCAGCCAACCGTAATTCACCACGTCCCGTACGCTTCTCTCGGCCTGCGTGCTTTATCCGGTTCGTATTCTGGCAATATATATCCGCTATCCGCGATCAGGCAGAGCGGGAAGGAGCCAATGTTCTTGCGCTTTCCATCCTGCCTTCTGCTCGAAATTTTCATCTACACCACCAACTAGAGCGCGCCGGGACTCGGCATCCGCGCACTCGCAACGGCTGGATCGCAAGTCGGGTTACAATCAGGCCCCAGCGGGACACGAGCGATGTTTTGGAACCGCGGCCAGAGTGTCGGTACCAAAAGACATGTCAAAAGAGACGAGATGTTGGACGATCGGGAGGGCCGGGAGGACAAAGAATGGGTTAGTCGCATCTTTTTTTTTTTCATCTTCCTTTTTACACCAGTTCCCTCGCCCTTGAGTTTGCCACCCAGGAGAAGAATGACCCCAAACCTGCTCAGGTGCTGCGCGTCTGTACATAGTATCGGGGCGCGGGGACGACTTGCGTCACTGTCGATGGCCGCAGCAAGACACTAGTCCCCGCTAGCACGACAGTTGTATTCTTTCGTTGTCGGATGATGCTGGGAAACAGGAGCGTTCCGACGTGTCCGATTGCACAGCAGCTTACTCACCTCTCGCGGGATGTGCTTTAATATTCCCGGCCCCGTCCTACCAATGTCTATGGTGACCTGATTCCTCCGGTCGACTGATTCCCCCCCCCAATCTTACAGGCCAAAAGGTATATTCTCGACCCATTGACTGATCCCGAGCCACACCAGCTGGACGGACCTGGAACGTCGTTTTTCAACCCCCGGCGCTCTCTGTCTGTGAGCCGGAAGCCTGAAGGGAGTCGTGTGAACAACCTGAACAACCTGCAGCGTCGTACCAGCGGTCCTGCACCTCCTCACACGACGGACTCTTTGGTAGCTGTGTCCAATATCCACCAGCCCAAACCCATATCACCGGGTCAGCGGCATTCGCATCTCCCACCGCCAGCCAGGGCATCAGCTGACGCCTTCGCTCTCCGCATTAAAAGCCAGGGCCTCGACACAGCTCTGCCGCCGCGAGCGCGAAGTCTTGAACCCGGCCCAAGGACCCAACCAAGCTCATCGAAGAAGCCGCAGCGTGTTAGTCAGCCAGCTGTTCAGCCAGCTGTTCCGCCAGCCGCTCCGACCACTGTGAAGCCCGAGCCCAAGTCTCTCAGCTCCCGTTCGGGCAAGGCCAAGGCCAGCCGGAAGCCGCCACAGACACATCGCACCCAAGGGACCGCAGAGGTCGCCACCGAGATTCTCGCAGACAAAACAGGCAGCGTGGTCAACAGAGCTGTCTCCCCGCCTGTCACGGCCAAGGCGCCCTCCAGCCCCGCAAGACCTGCTCTCCGGCGAACGACGTCTCACATACCACACAAGCTCAACGGCATGGCATCGTCCACGCGGTCGCTCGACCCTGGGGTGCAGACCCGGCGGCCATCCAGCCACCAGCACAGGCACCAGTCACGTCGGCGCGGACAGCCGCTGGCCGACACCATCGACTCTCTGGACAAGACCGGCTTTGGTGCTGCGTACCACCATGGCGGGCCGTACGACGCAACGCTTGCCGCTGTCAACAGGAACAAAAAGTACGCGCCTCTGGAGGCTGTCAAGGACTCCAACATGGAGGCGCTGAGGGCGACGCCACGCGAGTACATTGTCGACTCGCTTCGGAGGCATATTCCCCTGCAGGGAACGGGAACGATCCCGCCCGGCATGCCGGACATGCGCGGCAACATCATGAACTACGAGGAGGGCGCAGACCTGATGCGCGAGCCCGATGCTGCCGGCGGGGCGTATAAGCGCTATGACTTTATCGTGAGTTCCTCCGTGCTTCCCCACGAGTTTGCAGACGTGTCGGCGCGCGGACTGACGGCCGTGTTGCCAGAAATACCACCCGGACGATCTCAAGGGCAAGGGGGAGCCGTCCTTTACGCTCGAGCGCACGCTCAAGGAGCAGCCGGGGCGATCGTACAGACACAGGGCGGCGGCCAGCTACGGCGGCAACAGCGGGATCGAGATGAAGGACCAGTACCGGCCGCTGTTGACGCCGTCCAAGGGTGCCAATGCGTCGCTCCGCCGCCAGAGCTTCAGCAGCGCCACCACGGGCGCGTCCTGGCGGGCGCCGTCGCCGGGCAAGCCGGGCTCGTCGTCGCGCGCGCAGGACGACGGCTCGTACTCTGCGCAGTCGAGCCTGCGGCGGGATTCCGGCACCGGCCACCGCATCACCGACGGCCTGAAGCGCCGGCTGGGCAGTCTGCGGCGGAAGTGAGCGGGTGTGGACAGCAGGGCCGCGCATGCGGAAAATAGACGTGATTCTGCGGGTTTGGATTGGGGACGTGGATATAGCACCTGAGTCTGTCTGTCGTTTCGTCTTTACGGCTTCTTTTTCTTCTTTTTCTTCTTTTTCTTCTTTTTCTTCTTTTTTTTTCTTGCCTTTTTTTTCTTTTTTTTCTTCTTTTTGTCCTCTTTGTCTTCTTTTTGGCTTCTTTTTGTGTTCTTCTTTTGGTCTTTTTTTCCCTCTCTCTTTTCAGGCTTCTTGTCTTTATTTCCGCTCATTTGTCTTGTTTGTGTAGAGTTACGACGGGACAGGATATTTACTTTAGATGTCATTTAGTGTTGCTAGACAGTCATGAGAAACGTCCAGGATATCACGCTATCCTACCCTTTCACCGAGCACAAGATACGATGCTCACCTATGCCAGTGGCCGCATGCTTTGCGCACAGGAACACTTCCGGCGGCTCCCACTGGCCAATTTGGGAGATGGCCCGTGCGTGCAGCAAGCTTGTCGCTTCCCCGCGAGCGCCGTTGCCCCTAACGAGGGAGCTCGTCCCAGATGGGGGTGCCTTCCCTTTTGGGGTGCTCTGTTCTGTCATTTTCGCCACACCACAATGTGAGAGATTGGCCACTGGTGGACCAAAACAACTGACGAGCAGGGCCACGGCGAGATATCGCGGCTGGCCGGGCACTCTCCCGGGCTGAATCTGCCGCAGAACAACACGCACACGCGCACGCACACGACACGCTCAGCCAGCCTCGCCCGCAGCCATGTCGCTGGTGCCGTTCCACCCGCAGGAAGGGCGCGAAATCGTGCTGTAGGTTTTTTTTTTGCCAGTCGTCGATGCGTCAAGTTGGCCGTGTTTCGTGCCCCGGTTTCGTGCCCCGTGTTCCGTGCTGACGGCTGCGGCCACCCACCAGACGCCACCGCAATGCCATTGTCGTGCGCGACCCGTCGTCCCAGCGGCTCGAGATCCGCGGCATCGCCGAGTGTCCGACCTGCCACCGGCCGCTGCGGCCGCCGTCGCCCAGCCGCTCGCCGTTTGGCCCCGACGTCGACGGCGACTATGCCCACCGCCACGAGGGCTACGTCGACCCCAACTACTTCCGCATGCTGCGTGCCGGCCACCACCGGCTGCGCGTGGCCGACCAGCCGCCCCACGGCACGCCGTCCAGCCCTCTCCGCCGCTTCTTCCAGCCGCTCGTCGGCCAGGGCGCCTCGGCCAGCGGATCGGTCTCCGAGGACGAGGGCGCTGCTTCTTCTTCTGCTACTGCTGCTGCTGCTGGTTCTTCTTCTTCTTCTGCTGCTGCTGCTGCTGCTGCTGCTGCTTCTGCTCCTGCTTCTGCTTCTGCTGCTTCTGCTGCTTCTGCTGCCGCCGCTGCTGCTGCTGCCGCGGACTCCTCCAGCCCCATTGGCAAAGAGGCCTTTAGCCCGCACTACTTTGAGTCCTTCTTTGTCGAGGAGCGCGAGCTCGGCCGTGGCGGCAAGGGCGTCGTCCTGCTTGTCCGCCACGAGATCGACGGCCTCCAGCTGGGCCACTTTGCCTGCAAGCGTGTGCCTGTTGGGGATGACCACGCCTGGCTCGAGAAGGGTATTTGATCTCCGCTGCTCGCCCGCCTGTCCCGTTCCCTGCCTCTCCCGTTGCTGACCCCCCCCCCCCCCCCCCCAGTCCTGGTCGAGGTCGAGCTGCTGGCCAAGCTGTCTC
>JANSMH010000151.1:0-63942 GCA_029299595.1 Grosmannia serpens
CCTCGCCCCCCGACGCCGGAGCGCTGCCGGTGGCCCCGGCCCGGGCGGTCGCGGCCACCCGCCCCCCCCCCCCCCCCCCCCCCCCCTCGATCTAGGATGCGGGCTGCACAGTTGTGACTAACGCGGCATGTCTCTGCCGACGCCCAGGTTCTCGCGCGACCGGCCGCCCTTCCATGACACGCTGGACGTCATCAAGTTCCTCTGCAAGGATCTCTGGACGCTCGTCTTCCGCAAACAGGTGGACAACCTAAAGACCAACCACAGAGTATGTCGCTACCCGGTCCCTCTGATACCATGACGGCCCCCTGTGCTGACCAGATGCCCGCCGTCCAGGGAGTCTACGTCCTGACCGACAACTCCTTCCGGCCCTTTCAGCGGATGAGCACAGAGACTGGCGGACAGGCCGTCGTGCGAGCACAGCCGGTAAGAGTGGTGCCTGGCCCTGTTCTACTACGATCTGGCGTGCCAGCCTCGCCGTCCCCCGTCCCTCTCGTGCTGACACGCCGCAGTTCCTCTGGTTCCCCTGCGGGATCGTCCGCGGTGCTCTGGCGGCGCTGGGCATCACCGCCACTGTGCAGGCCGAAAGCAGCGAGCTTCCAGGGGCCATCTTCCAGATCAAGACGGTGCCTGCAAAAGCATGAATGCACGTGACTAATGATACGAGACAGGAAAGGCAGGGCGGCTCGGCGGGCCCGCGTGGCTGACGTGTTGGGACAGACAAACCGGCGTATGGGGCGTTGCAAAAGGGTGTTATCTGTCATATTCAGCTTGTGGGGTGGACGGTTGATGTTTCGGCCTCTTCCATGCATGTCCAGCTTCTGCCCGTCACGGGCGTCTTTTTTTTTGCTTTTTCTTTTCCCGGCAGTTGTGTTTCTTGCCGGCCTATGCTTTGGATTGTTCACAAGACAGCGATAGCACATGTTGGTGATTCCTAAAAACAATACAAAAAGACCCTGATCCAAGCCAAAACTAAGTGCATCCCGAGCAATTCCCAGCTTTCCGACCTACCTCCGTTGTCGAGCTGGAAGCTGACTCGCAGAGGTGCCGTGCGGATTTCCCTTTTCCCCGATCTGGCAAATGGAGCGCATGCGGGGTATCGTCGTTGGGGTTGTCATACCGATCTGCTTGGCTCGTCCGTCTCCTCTCCCTCCCCTCCTTTCTGATCGTTGGCCACACATTCCGCTCGTCCTTCCTGCTTGTCGGTCGCCGACGGTGCGCAGATTTGTTCTGCGCTCTCTCAATAGTCCGGTCCAATTACAACCTAGACAAGCCAAAAATATGACAGAAAGTAAAGAAGAATCAGCAACGCGGTTTCTTGTTGGTCTTGTTGGTCTCGTTATATTTTGTGGATCTATCAGCCCGGCCAAGGTCATCTCCCTAAATGGGCCCAGAAATCAAAGCCTAGCCGGCCCCTTCCTCTAGGGCTGTTCTTATAATGCCTTTCTGTTTTCCCACATGATGACTCGGAGATGTGTGGGATTGGGCAAGGGGCTGAACAAAGGGGAAAAAGGGAGGGGGTCATCACTTTTGCGCAGGCGTCTGGGCGAACTTGACACCCTTCTCGATGTTGTCCTTGAGGCCGACAAGGGCCTTCTCCAGCAGCAGCTTCTCCTTGTCGGTGATGGTGGCCAGAGGGTCAATGGCCCGCTCGGCACCGTTGGGCTAAGAGTAGGGTCAGCAGAGCAATACGCGGCTAGTAGATCATATGGGGCGTTGCGTTCGTACCCCAAGCTCAATCGGCACAGAGAAGAAGTCGGTGCCGGTCTTCTTTGCAATCTCAGCACCACCCGGGATGCCGGAGAGGTACACGTAAGAAGGCTCAATGAGGCCCTTGGCACCCTTCTGGGCCTTGAGCAGCTTCTCGGCAAAGCTGCATAGTGTCAGTCGAAAGCTTCCTGCCTGCGTATTGTCCGAGATTCAACGTACCGGTAGCCGGCGTAGGCCATGCTGAGGGTGGCAGAGCCAGCGCCATCCTTGGCCTTGACGACCTCGTCGCCACCGAACTGGACACGGTTGACAAGGGCATCGTACTTGTCGTCAGGGATGGTGACAGCGGGCAGCACCTGGCTGAACAGGGGCACAATGGTCTCGCCCGAGTGGCCGCCGACAACGGGGACGGTCAGCTCCTGGGGGTTGGCCTTTCCGGCAATCTCGGCGACAAAGGTCTCGGCGCGGACAATGTCGAGGGTGGTGACGCCGAAGAGGCGCTGGGGGTTGAAGACGCCCTTGGCCTTGAGCACCTCGGCAGAGATGGGCACGGTCGAGTTGACGGGGTTGGAGATGACGAGGATGAACGCCTTCGGGGCGACCTCGGCAGCAACCTCGATGAGGCCCTTGACAATGCCGGCGTTGATGTTGAACAGGTCATCACGGGTCATGCCCGGCTTGCCTATCATCCAGGACCAAGGAGTTTGTCAGCAGAGCCTCGAGCATCAGGGCGTGGGGGGGTCCGTACGGGGAATGCCAGCCGGGATGACAATGATGTCGGCATCCTTAAAGGCAGCACGGGCGCCGTCGTTGGCAGGCAGGTAGCCCGTCACTTTCTGCATTGACGCAATGCCGCATTAGCAAGACGAACAGCGCTCCCAGCACCAGACGCGGACCCCGAGGAAGAGCTTACCGCGTTGGACGAAATGTGCGACAGGTCAGCGGCCACGCCTGGCGTGTTGACAACATCGTACAGGGCGAGCTCGTCAACGAGCGGGTTCAGCTTCAGGAGCAGCGACAGCGGCTGTAGCAGACAGATATCCGTCAGCATCTGAGCTTCTCTTGCGCTACAGGAGCTGCCAGCCTGATACGAACCTGTCCAATACCACCGGCGGCACCAGCAACAACTGCGCAGGAGGTCAGCCCCAGTTCACAGAGCTGTAGGACGAGAGAATGCGTGGCGATGATTCCGAGCACGCCTCTGTCGACAGCATCATCACAATGGGATGCACATACCGGCCTTGACCATTATGGGCGACTGTATTTGCGGGGGAAAGAAATTGTGGGGGAGGGGCAGAGAGCTATAGGACCCTGTGGTTAGCTGAAGGACGGGCTAGGACTGGCCGGGGCGTTCGAGGACAGATGCAGAGGGCTCGTCTACCTGATATGAAGGTCTCTAGGAGAGCGTCAGCGTGGAAGATGATGCAGATCAAAAAAAGGTTGGTGGAGGGAGAGAGGCGGGGAAGGAGCGAGAGGAGAGCAGAGAGCTGTGGCCGGGGTTTAATACCCAAGTTGCCCAGCACAGGAAAACTCGGCTATAGCGGGGTTCCCATTCGTTTGTTGTTCTGTTGTCTTTGCGCCATAGCTCCTCTGCGTTTCCGAAACGGGCAACCCGTGCTTTCCTCGGCCACCAGGGCCCCTCTTTCCCAACGTCTCGGCACCAGCACCGGGAAACTCATGCAAGGAACTACGGGGAGATCATCCTGTGCTACTTCTTGTAGGATTATAGCGCACCTTCCAGGCTGTTTTGGCTGCCGCGACCTCTCGATTGCACGTGAATGTGTCAATCCCGTGTTCCGAACGACAGCCTTCCAATAGTAGCAAGTTCTCGCCATGTGCCATTCACAACGTCCCCTTTTCCTTTTTTATTGCCTAATACTCTATTTCCGGATGCGGCATCAACTCGCATCCATTAGTCGCTGGTTCGTTAGGGATGAACCGCCGCAGAGTGGACGCCCGGTGAGTCTCATGTTTGTCCGTATCCTCGGTAGAGTCGGCTCTGATCGGAAGGTCGAGCTGGAGATGGACAGCAAGGCTCTTGCCCTGCCACCATTCGCCTGTTTTCCAATACGGGGCAGCCCCTAGTGTTCCCATGTTGCAGTCACATGCTTAAGCGACGAGCTACGATAAGTGTCCTGGAACGTCATAGCCGAAGTGCACCCGGTCGGCCATCCTCAGAGGCTGCGTCTTTAGTTTTGAAATTTCCAATTTTTTTGGGCTGTGATTTTACTCCGTAATTCCAGATCTCCTTTTCGGGCTATGCCGGACCGGAAGATGGACGTTTCTTCCGGACGAAACCACCCGTGCTTCCTCTCCCCTATCCCGGTACCGGACCTGGTTCCCATTCAGAACATGGCAACGCTGTCTAAGCAGACTCCTCGGCAGCCTTCCGCGCCTTGGCACCCCGCAGCTTGACCTCGTGGTCGGCCTTCACTGGGCGCTGTGCCCGGCGGAGGGCGCTGGCACGGGCGACGGCGGCGGCGCGCAGGTCGGCGCGGTAGCCGGACTTGGCGACAGCGCCGGCAATCGACCGGTAGGTCCTGGTTGGACGCTGTTAGATCTCTGGCTCTCTTTCTGCAGTGCTGCGGGCTCTGCCTTGCTCCCACTTACTTTCTTGCCGACTTGTTGGCGCCCTGGACGGAGGTGAACTGGGACTTGGCGGGCTTGTTCAGGGACTTGGTCTTGGTGATGACGGTGACGCCACCCTCAGCACCGGGGACAACGCCGACGGCCTGGATTTCCAACGTTAGCCTTCGAACACAGTGTGCTTGGTTTCGGTTCCGTGTGATGTGTCGCGTCTTCCGTCGGTTTCCCATTTCCCACTCATAACTCCCAACATTCAAGGCCCGATTGTCGCTTCGCGTATGGGTAGAAAATGGGAAAGATCCGTCTCGGCCATTCACATCGTCTAGCAGATCAAATGTATCGTACCTTGTCGTTCACGAATCCAGCATACTGTAAGAATTCGTTAGACATTGTTCATAATGAAGCTACTTTTCGTATTGATCTGAACATACCTTCCGGCTGTGCACGTTCGTGAGGTTCATGGGGTCCCGGGAGAAATGGGCACCGCCACCAGTGGTCGGCTTGACGAGGAACGAGTTCTGGGGACCTGAACAGACACCGAGGGTTAACAAGGCAAAACCCCTCCCAAACGGAGATCCATTCATTTAGCAAGCACGTACGGACAATCTCCCAGATCAGGTCGGCCGAAACGTTGGGGAAAGACATCTTGAGCAGAAAATGGATGCGTCGGAGGACGGTGTTCGTGTACGGGAATGTCGTTAACAAGGTGTGTTGGATCGCAGAGTCAAAATCGCAATTTTTGTTTAATTCTCACTTTTGCCTATCACGGTTTTTCTCTTTGTGGGCCAGCCAGTTATCCACTTCAGGGCTAATTTTTTTCGCTTTAGTGGTTATGGTTACTTGCATAGCAACTCGAATTGTTGCAACACCCCGTTTTCTGCCATGATCCACTTTCCACGATGTCGTACATGAGTCAGCAGCGCGCCGGAAAGGGCATTTTGCATTAACCACGCCATTCATAATGCGACTAATAAGAACCCGTGTAATAAGAGCGTCGTCGTCAGCCTTCATCTCGACACGAACAGGCCTCCTGCTGTCGCACTTTGAACCGCCCGAGAGGAGAGAGGGACGCATCCGATAAAAATCAGCTAAATGGACTAAAGCGTAACCCACGAGAGTACATCTCGAACCGAAAGCCAACCAACAAGAAAGCGATTTAGTTCTGCCCGATACATCCGAGCCTGATCCTATCCAAAGATCGTCGACGTCGACAACCACTTGAAATCCAGGCGTCGCATTTCGACAGCTTGTTTTTTTTTTTCTTTTCTTTTTCGCCAGCTACACGCAGCTCTCACCATGGCGCTATTTCTCTACGGCCTCATCCTCTTCACCCTCGTCGTCGGCTCCGTCCTCTACTGGACGCGCGCGCGCTGGACGGAATCGGTAACTCACGGGTTCCAGTCGCTGGGCGACCGCCTGTCCTCGCTCCGCCCAGCCTTCTCCCTCTCGCCCTACACCCGTCTGCCGACCACGTTTGAGGGCGACGTCGAGGCCGGCCTGTCCAGCAGCACCTTTGACCTCTCCGGCAACGTCGAGGGTGGCGACAGCCGGGCCGGGCTGGACGACGCCAGCAAGGCCGCGATCCTGGCCATCATGAAGAAGCGGCGGCTGCCGTTCGACGAGGCGCGCAAGGTCTACATGGAGCAGCGGTTCCACGCAAACGGCATCGGGGCGGATGGGCGGCCGCGGGATCCCAAGTTTGTCAGCTTTTCTTGAAGACGGAGACACGTCCGTTCCAGCCCTGTAAAGGGGGCAGGGATGTGTCAGCACACACTTCAGCGCACACTCACTTGCTTTTCTTTTGTTTCTTTTGTTTCTTTTGTTTCTTTTGTTACACTCAGCGCTCCGATGCGTTCACTTTCATTTGTCTCTGCTTGGCGTTGGAAGGTGCGTGTACAAGAGTACGGCGTATTGCCGGAGAAGAGAACACCTTCTCTTATTCCGGGTTGTCTTGTAATAGCTGCAGCGCGGAGTGGCGTGGAGAATGCAGGCTGTCATTCCCATTTTTTTTTTTCAAATCCTTGCAGGTGGTCCATCCCACATATTAAACTTGTTTTGTGGGCTCGTCCATATATCCTTTTTCATCAGATCCGATCAGTCTTATGACCGGACACTCGACTAGGTCGTACTTGTTTTCCTCACTTATAGTTGCATCAAACTTTTTACTTGCACATAATTTAACTGTATTAAGATGTAGACCACTAAATGCCGAGGGCCCCGATCCGCAGAGAAAAGTTATTCACCAGACCAGCAACAGTATCCTTGTTCAAAAAGGGGTCTGCTGACAGCATGTGAAATTCCCCCTATAGTTTTCATAAATGCCCTCTTGGTCCAGTCAAACGCCAACCCCTAGGTGAGAGATATCAAGAAGGTATTAAAAAATAATAGAAAGACAAAGTGTATATACAGGACATTCTGGTTGCTCGTGGGGATCTTTCAGAGCGCGCCGCCAAGAGCGCCCCTTCAGCATAAAAAGGCGATGGAAGAAGCAGCGTCGGAAAAAAAGGTGGTTAGAACAGCCCCAAACCCGAGAGGCAGGAGATGCATCCGACGCGAGCTTAAAAGTCGCCTCTCAGCGGCTCTTCTTCGACTCCACGGCGTCCACGGGGTCGTACACGCGGTCGTCCTCGCCCTCGACCTCCTTAACTATGCCCTCCATGACACTGACCTGCCGCTTCCAGGTCTCCTGGCTCATCTTGGTCTCCTTGTTGAAGACGGCCTTGTCGGGGCAACGGTAGCTGCCGCCGATGCGGTCCCACAGCGTAAAGTACTGTCCGTAGTTGTAGTTGAAGGCGTAGTGGTGGATGCTGTGGCAGGCGGCGCCGTTGATGACCGGGTTGTCCGAGACAAACTCGCCATCGTGAATCATAATGGTCCAGAAGTTGATGATGATGAACAGGGCCAGGTACGCCCACTTCTGCAGCGGCAGGATCATGGGGTAGATGTGGTAGGGCAGGCTCTGCATCCAGCCGTCGACGGGGTGGAAGGCATACGAGGCAAAGGGCGTGGGCATGATCCACTTGTGGTGAGGCTTGTGCAGGCGCTTGTAGATGAGCGGGTGGTGGAGGCCGCGGTGGATCATGTAGACGAACATGTCGGTGAAGAAGAGGAAGAAGGGCATCTGCGCAATGTCGTACCAGCGGCCAGGGCCGTCAGAGGTGTGCTCGTACAGCTTGCCGTAGCCTCGCACCTCTGCGAGGAAGAAGGGCGCCGTGAGCAGCGACATGATGGGCATGGCCCCGCTGGCCTGCTTGATCTCGAGCCACACCTGGTTCTTCAGGTACTTGGGGTGCTGCGCGGTCTTCTTGTCGAAGATGATGATGTAGGAGAGCGTCGAGAAGAGGAAGTATGTGAACAGTCCAAAGATCCTGCACGCATGGACGACGCTGGTCAGCCAACCGATGCCGGGCGGCAGACTGGGTTGGGGGTGGGCTTACCAGGTGATCAGGAACAGAGAGATGTACTGCCGCGCGAGGTTGTCACGGGGCCATGCGCTCATGTATGCGTAGCGCGACGGCTCGAGCGTGAAGAGGAACGACGTCGGCTTGTAGGTCCAGGCCGAGAGGGCGGTAGCATTGCCGCCAATGTCGGTATTTGGCAGGCCATACGGAGCTGATCGTGCCGGGAGGAGCGCGGCGTAGGCATAGTCGAACACGTACGTGTCGAGGATCTCGAGGGCGATATCCATGACAGCAGTTGTTGGGGAACAAAATAGCCCAAATGGCAACACGGAAGAATCAGGGGTTGCAGCCAATTAGAGCAGATTGGCTCGTGAACGACAACCTGGAAGTACAAAGGCAACCCAAATTCTGGGGGAGGAGAGAAGAGAGAAGACAGAGGGGGAGAGGGGTGTGAGGGAGCGGGCGAGGAGTAGGGGAGAAGGAACGTCGAAGCCGAAAGGCAGAGTTTGATGTAAATAGAGTGGAGGGAGACCTGCTGGCACTATGCCTTTAAAGAAGACCCCTTCTGTAATTTTTCTGTGATCACTTTTCGGACTTAAACCAATAACCCGCGGCGATGCTTTTTAGCGCGGATGCGAATTGGCTTCAGGGGTTTGCCCAATTGGCGGTGGAGCTGCGGCAGGACAGTTGAGCGCGGTGTTCGCGTAGGCCGGGAAGAGAAGCGCCAAAAGAATGACGCGAGGCGGGAGGCCAATGGAATGAAGAACCAAAGACTCAACGGCTCGACTGCGGCAAGGCAACTCTATATATGAAGCATCGACAGCTACCCACTATAAAACAGCCTCATCAGACGGAAGGCAGGTTCCAGTAAAATCAGCAGACACCTCTTGTCCTCACCTGTTTTCTGCTGTCATCGTTCGGCTTAAACATTGGAAAGACGATCGGCGACAAACGGCCTGCCCCGGAGCAGGTGGTGTTGCCTCACAGCGCCCACTGACCCGGATCTTAGACATGCCGAACAGGGAGGCCAGAGATTTCCCTCTGAGAAATGGCGTGTTTTGGAATTGTTGAGTGGGCCGCGTACTCGTACTCGTATCTCGCACTTCCAGAGATGCATCTATCGGAAGCGATTACGCGCATATGCATAATCCGAGTAGTAACGCAGCCGGATATATGAATGGTATGTATGTAGTGGGAATAATAAAACAAAAAGGTGCTGCTATTTCACGCATTCGCTCTTCTGCTCTACACATTGTGGTCCCATGACACTGTATGGTCCACGGCCCATTCGCGAATGGTCTCAAAATTGCGGCACGTATGCAGAGTGTTGAAGTCGGGCCAGTAGTCATCGTCGGGGAAGCCGTACTCGGGGAACAGCTTGAACGTGAAGACGCCAATATCGCTCTGGCACATGAGATTTGTGCGAAGCGTCTCAATGCAGTGGTCTGGACATGCTGTTAGTGTCTGCTCTAGGAGAGGCCGCTCTTGTCGTCATCTGCTTACCAACGTGTCCCATCAGGTCCTCTTTGCTCTCTGCCTCGCCGACGTCGCCTCCGTGCTTCTTGTAGTAGTCCTTGTACACGGCCTGCCGAACCAAATTGAGGCAGTGCAGCTGGTGAAAGACCTCCAGCGCGGCCCGGTAGCCAACCTCTCCGGTCTTCGGGTGCGTGATCTTCAGCGAGTTTCGCGGCAGTCCAAGGTCGTCTAGCTCTTTCTCCGAGATCATCGTATCACCGACTGTTTATATCCACCAGTCAGCCAAGTGCTCGGCACATCACATATTCATCCAAGTGAGAAGAGGCGTGTTGTTTGGCTCATACGTACTGTCGTTGGCAATGCGATCCCATGCCAGGTCAACCTCGGGTCCGTAGCCCACAAAGGGGCCCTCGACGACGGGTGTCAGGTTGGTGAACCGCTGAGTCTCGTACTTTACGACACTTGCAGCGGGGGCTGGACGAGAAACAAGTTAGAGGCCATTCTCTGGAATGCCATCGATTGGGGATGAGCAGGAGGAACTCACAGTACGACGAGTATAGTTTTGTGTACAATGTGTCGTCTGGCTTTGCTGTCCGGGCACAGAACGAGACGGCAAACAGCGTGCCGGAGATGGTGAGCAGCACGGCGTGGATCAGCCAAGGCCAATGGCTGCCGAGTTGCCGCCGGGCTCTGGGAACGACGCCATCACGCTCCGAGTCGGTGCTTAGGGTGCGGCTGGCGGCCTGGAACGACGCCCCATCCTTCTCCTCATCCAGAGGAACCGAGTGGTAGAGCTTAGGCATGGTAAGAGGAAACGAAACGGGATGGAGAAGGAGGATCAATTAGGGTAATAGCAAATGCAGAAATAGAAACAAGGTGCCCAGCACTCTGTCAAGCAAAAGGCACGAGGCAAGCGAAAGAACCGTCTCGCTCTACGAGACCAAAAAAAGCACCCCTGCAGTTGGGAACTGGTAAGAATTAGGGATGGAAGGGGAGGTGAGGAAGAGAATGTGAAGCCAGCGCAGAAAGAGAAGGAAGAAGGAGAAGACAGAGAAAGGGCAGGCAGGTAAACCAGACAGTGTGGAGAAGCCATCCAGAGGAAAGACAAGACGAACAAAAGGAGGGGGCATCAACCAAAAAGTCAATTCCGGGTTGCGAGGGTGGGAAAGCCAGCACGAGCGAAAACCGGGGCGGCAGAGGGCGACAAGAGCTCGGAGACGATATCAATAGCACGGCCAATGGTTGCTGCCGAGATGAAGAGGCTCAAGCGCAGGCGAAACGTATAATGTTTGTGCTTTGGAGCGCCGGAGAGATCAAGGTTGTATCGCAGCAGCATCACGCATCTTACATGCTCCGTACCAACTATGAATACTACCGCACAGCTATGAAGCAGGTGCACGGAGCTGCCATGTGCATGAAGTAGACGAAGCAGCATCGCGGCTAGACTTGCGGTAGATGAGGCCCCGGGTCGTTGGCCTGCCTCCGCCGCTGCTTACTGCTTTGATTACTATGCTAAAACACGGGTGTGAGGCCCATTGTTTCCTCGCCGTTGCATTTCGATAGTCTTGTTTGACAGGAGCCCCGAGCAAATGTTGCATCTGTGTGGAACTCGTCCTCGCCAGCGAATGGAAGCAGCAGGAGTCTAGGCGCTGGCTTCCCCTTTGAGAGCTGGGCCGCAGCTGCTCTGCAGGGACGGCCAGGCTGCCAATGGGGACCCCTCGGCGGCCCACCCGACCTGAAACCCCTCTAGGCGGTGCTGATGCAGTCAGTCCTGTCGGGTCGTCCTGCAGAGGGCCAAGCTTTTCTCGACGTTTCATCCGGATTAGTCACGCATTTCACGGCCTGTGGGGCGTAGCGCCGTTTCACAACACTGCATCGCGTGGCCATGGCATTTCCCAATCTCGACTAGCAGGACATGGTCTTTTTTTACACCAGCTGCACGACCGTCCTCTGACAAGTTCATGCTGAGGCTGATGCGAATCTGCCATCAATCTCTCCGATCCATTGCACGCTCAGAGCAGCCGCTCATTGCCGTTTGAGCGTCGTGTCGGTCCCAACGATCATCAACCAGAGACTGAAGTATGGCAGCCCCGTGAGGCTGGTTGTGTGTTTGTCCGTACCCATGTCCCCGCCCTCTCTGCTGGTCTTCTGCGGGCAGAGCCCAAAGCAGATACCCGCCGTGTCTTTCTCGTCGCCGGATGTGCCGCTGCCAACCCCCCCCCAAGAGTTGCCCCTTTTGCCTGGTGCCAAACCGACAACAGGCTCCGACCCCTTTCCAGACGAAAACACCCCTGGCCTGGAGCAAGATACCGATAGCACGGGGACCGAATGGGGACGGCAATCTAAAAAAAGCCAAGCATTGTCCCCGGGCTGGAGAGATAATATCCACTCGATAGCATTTGGCCCCGTTCCCCTATCTGTTTTTTTCCTCCGACCGCCCCCCTTCCCTGCTTTTTCCCCCGGAAAACGCAGAGTTGCAGCGGCAGAGCATACAAGCTTTGACAGGAAGGGACAGGGAGAGACGAGGCAAACCAGCAAGTTAATCCGTTTCTGGCCAAATCCCATCTTGAGACACGTCTCGTCGCCTGCACGAGCTACCGCTCCGGATCCTGTCTTTTCCTGTCCCCTAGCTCTCCTCTCGCACACCCCGGCATCCAACGCGGGCACCGGCCACTGCCAAACATGGACATCGCCATTGGTAGCTGGGCGTTGACGACCGGATCGTCACTAGTTGTGTCTTCTGCTGGTCCCCCTAGCCGTCTTTGTTTGTTGGCGCCGCCTATATAATTTCTGCGTGTTAGCCATTCCAAACTCACATTTCCCTTTATTCTTTTCATCCTCTTCTTCATTCTCTTTTCTTCAGCACTCAGGAACCTTCCCGGTCGAAGTCCTTTCGTTCTTCCCTTCTCTTCTTATACTTTTCCCTCTCTGCTTTGCAGCCTTTTTTTTTTCCCCCTGCAAGCTGTACATTCACCCTCCAGCTGCAGGCCAGCAACGTTTTTTTTTTTAACTTGCTCATTCATTTGAAACCTGCTCACTCCCCGTTTCTCGAAAAACCTGCTCAAGGAAACGACATCACTCCCCACATACAAGATGCATAGCCCTTCTCTTGTTCAGCTGGTCCTTGGTGGCCTGGCTGCTTCTTCAGCTGTGACCGGCTTCCAGCCTGCTGCTGGTGCTCTTTCCGTCCGTCATGTTGCGTCACTCCTCGCGATTGCGGGGCCAGTCCTGGGTGCGCCGACGATGAGGGAGATCGACACACGGGAGCCTCACCATGCCGGCAAGAAGACCAAGGCCAAGGCTGCTGCTCGCGACGTCGAGGTCGAGGCTCGTGAGCCCCACCATGCCGGCAAGAAGACCAAGGCCAAGGCTACCGCCCGTGACGAGGAGGCTCTTGAGGCCCGTGAACCTCACCACGCCGGCAAGAAGACCAAGGCCAAGGCCACCGCTCGTGATGAGGAGGCCATCGAAGCCCGCGAGCCCCACCACGCCGGCAAGAAGACCAAGGCCAAGGCCACCGCTCGTGATGAGGAGGCCATCGAAGCCCGCGAGCCCCACCACGCCGGCAAGAAGACCAAGGCCAAGGCCACCGCTCGTGATGAGGAGGCCATCGAAGCCCGCGAGCCCCACCACGCCGGCAAGAAGACCAAGGCCAAGGCTACTGCTCGTGATGAGGAGGCCATCGAAGCCCGCGAGCCCCACCACGCCGGCAAGAAGACCAAGGCCAAGGCTACTGCTCGCGACGTCGAGGAGCTTGAAGCCCGTGAGCCCCACCATGCGGGCAAGAAGACTAAGGCCAAGGCCACTGCTCGCGGTGTCGAGGAGCTCGAGGCTCGTGACGAGGAGCTAGAGGCTCGCGAGCCTCACCACGCCGGCAAGAAGACCAAGGCCAAGGCTACCGCCCGCGATATCGAGCTTGAGACCCGCGAGCCCCACAAGAAGACAAAGGCTGCCAACGCCACGGCAAAGGCGGAGAAGGCTGCCGCGAAGGCGGCAAAGAACTCCCGTGAGGTCACTCTTGAGGACCGCGAGCCCCACCACGCCGGCAAGAAGACAAAGGCCAAGGCTACTGCCCGTGATGTCGAGGAGATCGAGGCTCGCGATGTCGAGGAGATCGAGGCCCGCGAGCCGCACCACGCTGGCAAGAAGACAAAGGCCAAGACTACTGCTCGCGATATCGAGGAGATCGAAGCCCGCGAACCCCATCACGCCGGCAAGAAGACCAAGGCCAAGGCTGCTGCCCGCGACGTTGAGGTTGAGGCTCGTGAGCCGCACCACGCTGGCAAGAAGACCAAGGCCAAGGCTACTGCTCGCAATGTCGAGGAGATCGAGGCTCGCGATGTCGAGGAGCTCGAGGCCCGTGAGCCCCACCACGCTGGCAAGAAGACCAAGGCCAAGGCTACTGCTCGCGATGTCGAGGTCGAGGCTCGTGAGCCGCACCACGCTGGCAAGAAGACCAAGGCCAAGGCCGCTGGCCGCGACGTCGAGGTCGAGGCTCGTGAGCCGCACCACGCGGGCAAGAAGACCAAGGGCAAAACTGCTTAAATGCTAGGCTACGACCGAGCACACCTTCATTGAGTGTGAGCGGACTGGCCGTCTTGGTTTCAGGGTTCGAGTCTATTTTGTATTTATTTTGTGGTAGTGGGGCCTCATGTCCTTGCTTATGAACTGTCTTGCAGGTTTGATGTATGGAAAGAGTGATGTACGGCGTCTGAATATCCCAAGTTTCGTAATTGATTGTTAGCTAGTGATTCGCAGATGACATATTTGTTGCCAGCGAAGCTGTGTATAATATCTGCTAGGCAAAATGGAGAAGTGAAATGAAATTTGATGCGTGCACATGATATCTGGCAGTGTCTGTTTCCATTGTGCGAATACACGTCTCTTTCCTTGGCCAATGTGTCTCACTGCAAGCTGCAGAACTGCCACTTGACGTTACCTGCCTGTCTTTTGTGTCTATGCTGCACATCGCTCGTTCTGCACGTGCCCACCATATCTGATAGCTGATTCTACGGGATACGCACATATAGATCGCCACCAGGTATGCCTATATCGGCTGGCACAGCGACAGCCACCCTCTTTGTGCTGTCACCAGTGTCTTACTATCCCGCACGAGTGTCCTACGTGTCCAGGCCCACTGTTTTGGCCGGCCATCCGCGCCACGCGAAGGCAACCCAGGCTGATGGTCTTTGTTCCACTCCTGTGGCGTTCTGCGGTGTACTCGTACGCCGTGCAACCTCGCACTTCTCTGGACCGCATGCCGACAGCTGTCCTTGGCCTGTTTCATGCCTGCGCTGCCCTCGTCCTATCACGGCAGTGTTGTGATGCTGTCCAGCAGCTCTGCTCGGAACAAATCGGCCCAGCCGTGCTCGTGAGATGCTCCGGGCTGCGCGTGTGGCCCCAAATACGCACCACGCGTCTGCGTACCATACAGGCCGTGACACAGACTACACCGGCGGCGTAGCCGCGCTCGTCCGCTTCCTTCTTCTAGCTAGATGTCGATGCGTTCCCCTTGCCAGGACGGCCTTGGGCCTACGGAGCATGTACGCCATACTCCATAGCGCTTTCTTAGCGGCCTCAGCACCCCTCGGTTTCCTCCAATTCAACGCCCCACTGTACGGGGTCCACATGCCTCCGGCCTGAACGCACGGCCCCCACTTGGTGCGGAAAAGAGGACAGGAGAAAACGGATGGCGCCAAGCTGTTGAAACGATAAAATCGATAAAATCAACTAGACCGGCTGTTTCTCGTACAGTCAGCAAGGACCTTCTGTATTTACGGGCCAACCAGAGGCGTGCACTGCTGTGTCGGGGTCTACTTCCCTTCTTCCCGCACATGGAAATGAAAATAAAACAAAACATAAAGTCATAAAAAGGCCATTAATACGCCAAGCTAGCCACAACGGGCTGTGGCCGCCTTGGACTAACCAGAACCCCAAAGCCCCAACCTCTTGCTTCCTCCCCCTCCCTTTCAAACACGACAGAGAGCTTTTACCTTCTTTCCCTTCTGGCACCCCCCCTGGTTTGCGCTTTCCTGTGTCTCTTCCTGCCCAAACAAAACCATCGCAATTAGGGATTTTTTCTCCCGTCCACCTTTCCGCCTTTCCTCCTCCAAAATTCCAACCACAAAACATCTTTCCATCAACATCGTCACCATCACTGCCCCATTCATCTCCTCCTCGCCTCTCGCCATTCGGCTCTCGGCTTCCTCTTCCTCTTGTCCCTTCCCTTCTCCCCCCACCCTTCTCTTCATTTTCTTTCGCGATTCTTTTAGCGCCCGTTTTTCTTGTATCGGTCTCGGACTCGATTCGACTCTGCTTTATCCGTCGTTCCATCTTCGCGCCATACTTGCCAACAGCACTACGGGCACAGGGGGGACGAGCAGAGTTCTGTGTACTCCAGGTCGATCGGCTGCTTTGCCGACCGATTTTCTCGATTCAACCGTCTCGTGATCGCTCCTCGTGCAGCTTCTCATCGCAGCCTGTTTGCGGTCGACGCCATCTCCCTTTTATCACTTTTGCAGCATCCGAACGCATCTGTGCACCGCTCTTATAATGTCCATGTACGGTGGCCATCGTGGGATGGGCGCTGTCCCTCCCAGCAATGGCGGCGGCCGTCTCTCTGAGCTTCTCGACCAGATCCGCTCCGAGTTTGAGTCTCAGATGCGCGCCAGCGAAAATTACGAGCATCAGAGTAAGTGCATATTCCCGTCTGCATCGATCTCGAGAGGCCGCTCTGCACGTTTCTTGTTTTTATACTTTTGCCCCAAAGCTTGTGTCCCTTGTATGCAGATCGCAAGGCTAACCGATACTCCTGATAGTCCAGCAGCAGGTCAACGAGATGCAGCTCATTCGTGAAAAGGTCTACACCATGGAGCAGACGCACATCAACGTGAAGCAGAAGTGAGCACGGCTCCGCCTCGGCAACCCGGAAGCAACGCAACGGCACGTGATGGCTGACATGTGTACCTTTCCCTAGATACGAGGACGAAATCGCCCTGCTTCGTCGCCAGCTTGGAGAGCGTGGCGGCCCCCAAGGCCCCATGTCTGGTCCGCCGCAACACGGCGGCCCGCCGCAGCCGCCGAATCTCGGAATGGGCAACAATGTGTTCGCCGCGATCATGGCTGGCCAGGGCGGCCAATCTGGCCTCGCGCCGCCGCCGCCGCAGGACCAGCAACCTCCCCCACACCAGCTGCAGCAACCGCCTCCGGGCCTGCAGGGCCCTCCTCCGCCACCGCCACCACCATCCCAGCCGTTCGGCCAGCAGCAATATGGCCAGCCCCCGGCGCCCGGCGGCTTCCCGTCGCAGCCTCCGCCGAGCACGGCCTCGCCCGGCCCGGTGAAGCGTCCCATCGGCAGACCGCCCGCTGGCGGCCCGGCCACCCCCCAGATCAGCACGCCGGTCGCGTACCCCGGCCCGGGGCAGTCGCCCCAGGTGGCGTCGCACCCCACGCCCGACCACGCACGCATGCAGATGGCCCCTACCAACCATGGGACCAACGCGCTCGGCGATGTCGACCTCGATCGCCTGCCTGCGCACTTTAAGAAGGCCAAGGACGACTGGTTTGTGATTTTCAACCAGCATGTGCCTCGTGTGCTGGACGTGGATCTGGTGCACACGCTGCAGCACGAGAGCGTTGTGTGCTGCGTCCGCTTCAGCGCCGACGGCAAGTACGTGGCCACCGGCTGTAACCGCTCGGCACAGATCTACGATGTGCAGACGGGCGAGAAGCTCTGCGTGCTCCAGGACGATTCGGTGGACATTTCGGGCGACCTGTACATTCGGAGCGTGTGCTTCAGCCCGGATGGCAAGTACCTCGCGACGGGCGCAGAGGACAAGCTCATCCGCGTCTGGGACATCCAGTCACGCACCATCCGGAACACGTTTGCCGGGCACGAGCAGGATATCTACTCCCTGGACTTTGCTCGGGACGGCCGGACGATTGCGTCGGGAAGCGGTGACCGAACGGTGCGGCTGTGGGATATCGAGAACGGCCAGAGCATCCTGACGCTCACTATCGAGGATGGCGTGACGACAGTGGCCATTTCTCCAGACACCAAGTACGTGGCGGCGGGCTCGCTGGACAAGAGCGTGCGTGTCTGGGACATCCAGCACGGCTACCTCGTCGAGCGGCTGGAGGGACCCGACGGCCACAAGGATAGCGTCTATAGTGTTGCGTTCTCCCCCAACGGCAAGGACCTTGTCAGCGGCAGTCTGGACAAGACGATCAAGATGTGGGAGCTCGCAGCACCGCGGGGGATTCCGAACCAGGGCCCCAAGGGCGGCCGTTGCGTGAAGACGTTTGAGGGACACAGGGTATGTGGCCATCCCACCATGTCGTGCTCTGCTTCTCTTGCTGACAAACCAGGATTTCGTGCTCTCGGTGGCGCTCACTCCCGACGCCGCATGGGTCATGTCGGGCTCGAAGGACCGCGGCGTCCAGTTCTGGGATCCGCGTACGGGCAACACGCAGCTGATGCTGCAGGGCCACAAGAACTCGGTCATCTCGGTTGCTCCCAGCCCAGCGGGCAGCTACTTTGCCACTGGTTCTGGCGACATGCGTGCTCGCATCTGGGCATACAGCCGCTACCACGGGGCTTAGATGGCGATCTGATTGACGAGCCCATTGGCCTGCCTACATATGGAATACGAGGCCCGGTATTGGTTGCGATTCGACTCCTAGCGAGACTCTCATGGTCACCTCGCCACGACGGGTGTGCTTTGTTTCTTTGCTTCTTTGCCTCGTCGTCGCTCGTTCTGCTTATTTATCGGTTCGCTACTGTGCTCATTTATGATTTTTGTGCGGTTGACAGATATCACACCATCGTGGACGTATTTGATGGAGGGCTAAGAGACCTGGCGTTTGGAAGAAACGCAAAAGCAAGAACAAAAAACCCCCTTTTCAGCTCCGTCTGTGTCGCTGTTTTCTTCCGGCCTTTTCCTTTTTTTTTTTTCATTTAACGCTTTAACTTCGGATGGGAGGAGGAATGAATGGGGGCTTCGTATCAGGGACGGTTTTCACGCGCGTTCTCGTTGTCTTGTAAAGTAAAGAATAGGCTAGGTTTTTTTTTTGGTAGCTATTTGAATGGTGATTACAGATGGGAGTTATGCACGTGCAATCGTGGGTATCATAGAAATATGGTAAGCATCCGTAGAGGCTAGAGAAGGCCGCTGAATAGGTTGTCGAACTCGTCTCCGCCGCGCTTCCTCTTCTTGTCCTTTTTGTCCTTTTTGTCCTTTTTGTCTCTTTTGCGGCTGCTGCCGTCCGTCTTTTCCTTTTCAGCTGTGTTGTTCGATAATGGCCTCTCGTTGTCGTCATCGTCGTCGTCGTCGTCATCACGTGACATTTTCTGTGGTGCATCGTCGGCGCTGCTTCCGTTGTCTCGATGCTGTTTCTGCTGTTTCTGCTGTATCTGCACTTTCTGCTGCGTTTTTTGCCCCTGTCGTTGGGCTGCCTCTATGTCTGCCGGCTTCGCCGTCTTTCCAGCTCGTACGACGGCCTCGCCGCGGTCGTCATCGCGGTCGTAGTGGTCGTCGCGGCCGCGGCCGTGTTCTCGTCGTCTCTGCTCTCCGTGGCTCTCTGCGGGTTCTGCGGGTTCTGTGGGTTCTGTGGGCTCTGCGGGCTCCGTGCTCTCGGCGGCAGGCCGCTCGTCGCCGGCGACCTGCACGAGCACGGCGCGGATCTGGGCGAGGAGGCCCAGCAGCAGCAGGCCCAGCGGCGCAAACTGCTTGTCGACGAGCAGGCGGGAAAAGGCGCTGTGTGGCGGGCGCGGAGGGTCAGTCATGTTGGCGAGCAGGAGCCCCGGGAGGGGAGGGGGGGAAGCGGGCTCGGACGGACAGGTACGCCTTGGGGACGAGATGCAAGCGCATCCAGCGAGCGCGCGAGGCAGCCGGGGCGTTGCCGGCAGACGCGTCGCCGACGGCACGGAGCTTCTTTGCCGGCCGCTGTTGCTGCTGCTGCTGCTGCTGCTGCTCGCTCCGCAGCTCGTGGCGCAGCTTCTCGGCATGGCGCCGCAGCTGCTGGAACGGCGCCCACCAGTAGGCAGACAGGCGGTGCTGGTTCTTGTTGCGGTGCTGGAAGCCGGCAGCCATGCGGAGGGCGGCATCGAGGGCGTCGGCGGGCGACGCGGCGACGCTCGGGGAGGCCATCGTGGCGCCTGCCTCGGCGGCCGCCGTGTGGGTGCGTCGGACAGGGTCCCTTGCGGCCATTGTGTGCAAATGCGTGGTGGCGCCGCGTGAGGCAAAAGCACCAAGCTGTCGTTAATTGTGAGAAATATGCATTTCACAAAGGCAGTATAGTACGTTAAGCGAGCGGCTAGCCAGGGTGCAGAGCCCCCCACAAGCTCTGTCCAATCGATTGGGCAATTCGCGAACTCGCCCTTTTATACGCAGCGGGGGCGGGGTTGACTAACGGAATTTTTTTTTTCTGAAAAAAATTAGTGAGAAAAAAAATTAGAGTGTGTTGGAGGGGACGCTGACTGGACCGGGACGACGAGGCTTTGGAGGAACGGGCGGAAAAAAAAAAAAAAAAAAGAGCCTAGATAGATTTTTCCAATGGACAGCAGGCAAGCGGTGCATCTGGCGATCTCAGCGGTTCGACTGGCGAGGCGCATCTGACCATCCAAACGAGGATCTCTGACCGCTCGCGCTTCTGCATCTGCTTTCGGCCGGTCGACGACTCGGACTCGCTGAACCAACCGGGGCCATGGCTTCTCCCACGGGGTCTCCGCTGACGGTGCTGCTCGTCGGCAACGGCGGGCGCGAGCACGCGCTCGCGTGGAAGCTGGCGCAGTCGCCGCGGGTCGGGCGCATCCTGGCGGTGCCGGGCAACGGCGGCACGGCGTCGACGGCCAAGGTGGAAAACGTGGCGGCGTCGACGGCGACGGCCGGCGACTTTGGCTCGCTGGTGGCGCTGGCCCGCCGCGAGCACGTCGGGCTGGTGGTGCCGGGCCCGGAGCAGCCGCTGGTCGACGGCATCGAGGACGTCTTCCGCGCGGCCGGCATCCCCTGCTTCGGGCCCAGCAAGGCGGCCGCGCGGCTCGAGGCCAGCAAGGCGTATTCCAAGGACTTTATGCGGCGCCACGGCATTCCCACGGCCGACTACCGCCGCTTCTCCGACTTTGCCGCCGCCTGCCGCCACGTCGAGCAGCTCGTGCCCGCCGACCGCCGGCCCGCGCCCGAGACCGCCGTCCCCGCCGTCGTCATCAAGGCCGACGGCATCGCGGCCGGCAAGGGCGTCATGCTGCCGCACACGCGCGCCGAAGCCCTCGCGGCCCTGCGCGCCATCATGGTCGACCACGAGTTTGGCGCCGCCGCCGGCGCCGAGGTCGTCGTCGAGGAGTTTCTCGCCGGCGACGAGCTCAGCATCCTCACCTTCTGCGACGGCCACGCCTTCCGCTCCCTGCCCGCCGCCCAGGACCACAAGCGCATCTTTGACGGCGACCGCGGCCCCAACACCGGCGGCATGGGCTGCTATGCCCCCACCGCCATCGCCACCCCCGACCTGCTCGCCCGCGTCGACCGCGACATCCTGCAGCCCACCATCGCCGGCATGCGCCGGGAGTGGGCGCCCTTCCGCGGCATCCTCTTCACTGGCCTCATGGTCTCGCCCGCCGGCGTCCCCAAGGTCCTCGAGTACAACGTCCGCTTCGGCGACCCCGAGACCCAGACCGTCCTGCCCCTGCTCTCGCCCGACACCGATCTCGCCCAGGTCATGCTCGCCTGCGTGCACGGCTGCCTCGACGCCGTCGACATCCGCACCCAGAACCGCTTCAGCGCCACCGTCGTCGTCGCCGCCCCCGGCTACCCCGGCGCCTATCCCAGGGGCGTCCCCATGGCCGTCGGCGAGCCTGCGCCCGCCGACGACATCTCCATCTTCCACGCCGGCACCGAGCGCGACGCCTCCTCGGGACTGCTGCACACGTCTGGCGGCCGCGTCATCGCCGCCACCGCCACCGCCGAGACCCTCGAGGCCGCCGTCGCCAAGGCCTATGCCCAGGGCGTGCCGCTCATCCGGTTTGAGGGCATGCAGTTCCGCCGGGACATTGCCCACCGCGCCTTTCGCAAGAACGCCACTCCTGCTGCCCCCGCCTCCCTCTCCTATGCCGACGCCGGCGTCAGCATCGAGGCCGGCAACCAGCTCGTCCAGCGCATCAGGCAGGCCGTGGCCTCGACCGCCATCCCCGGCGCCGACGCCGAGATCGGCGGCTTCGGCGGCGAGGTCGACCTGGCCAGGGCCAACCTGTCCTCCTCGGCGCTGCCCATCCTCGTCGGCGCCATCGACGGCGTCGGCACCAAGCTCAAGATCGCCCTCGAGATGGCCAAGCACGACACCGTCGGCATCGACCTGGTCGCCATGAACGTCAACGACCTCGTCGTCCAGGGCGCCCGCCCGCTCATGTTCCTCGACTACATCGGCTGCAGCCGCCTCAACGGCGACGTCGCTGCCGCCTTTGTCGAGGGCGTCGCCGCCGGCTGTCGCGAGTCCGGCTGTGCCCTCGTCGGCGGCGAGACCGCCGAGATGCCCGGCATGTACCAGGACGACGAGTACGACGCCGCCGGTGCCGCCATTGGCGTCATGCACGATGCCGCCCGTCTGCCGCGCACCGCCGACCTCGCCGTCGGCGACGTGCTGCTCGGCCTGGCCTCCAGCGGCGTCCACTCCAACGGCTTCTCGCTCGTCCGCCGCATCGTCGACCGCTCCGGCCTGCCCTACTCGGCTCCCGTCCCCTGGACGCCCGCCGCCGACGCCACCACCACCACCCTCGGCGCCGCCCTGCTCACCCCCACCCGCATCTATGTCCGCTCGCTACTCCAGGTCGTCCCCAACATCAAGGGCCTCGCCCACATCACCGGCGGCGGCCTGACCGAAAACGTTCCGCGCATGCTGCCCTCCCATCTCTCGGCCTCCATCGACGTCGCCGCCTGGCCCGTGCCGCCCGTCTTTGCCTGGCTGCGCCAGCAGGGCAACGTCGCCCCCGCCGAGATGGCCCGCACCTTCAACAACGGCATCGGCATGGTCTTGGCCGCCGCCCCCGAAGAGGTGGCCCACGTCACCGCCACCCTCGAGGCCGCCGGCGAGCGCGTCTTCCGCATCGGCCAGCTCGTGTCGCGCGGCGATGACCAGGGATGCGTCTTGAGCAACCTGGACACCTGGGCGTGATTGGTTTTTGCCTTGTGGTTTTCTGTCTTAAATCATGTGGTATTTGTTTGTTCTCGGCAAGAAAAATGGTGGCTTGTGAAATCAGGGTTAGTTCGTAGAGAGTTCAGTCCGTCTCTTCCATCTGAACCAATAAATATGTGTAAATTTCTCTTTTCACATAACCAAAAAAAATAGTATAAAATGGTATACCTAGAGATATGCTGTCATGCTGTATGAGTATGTGATGTTGCTCGCAAGGAAGAATGACCGACGGTAGGCAGTATCCAATTTTTTTTAAAAAACGACAGCCACACAGCGTGGCCAAGGCAACGACTCTTGACCTACTCCGCGCCCAAAAGGCTCTTGGGCAGAAACGACCAGACGGTGCCTATGGTGGAGAGCACAATCGACAGCGACAGCACAACGTACTGAAACGCCTTGTCTCCCCGTGACAGGGTGCTGCCAAAGAGCTTCAGATGGAACAATATCGGCAGTCTGGACATGGGACAGGTCAGCTTGGCTGCATCATGGAGAACTTCTCTGGAGTGGAGACTAACGTAACGCAGATTGTGAAGCACAGCGCGCTGCCCATAAAGGCCATGATGCTGTCAAACGCCGGAAAGGCAACAGAGATGGCAAAGAAGGCCAGAATCGTCAACACCCGAATGGCCACCTTGACAATGGTCCGCCCGACCTGTCCGGGCGCCTCGGCCGCGGTCTGTTGGTGTGTGCCCGTCAGCACCTCTATGGTCGTGATGATCGGCCGCGCGTTGAGCGGGATCTTGGTCAGCGGGATGATGGCGATCATGACGCAGAGAAGAAAGGTGAGCACGCGTGGGTAGCCGGATGTCGACAGGATGTTGGCGGTAATCTCGTCCATGACTTCGTCGCCAAACATCAGCACGCCAACCACGGCAGTCGTGACGTCCAGAAAGTACTGGCAATCCGGTCAGCCGAGAACAGTTCACGAGGCGCTCGTGGTGGGGAGCGAGGAACTCACTGTAAACACAAACGTGACCTTCACAGCCTTTGCGTACTTGACCGGATGTCTCATATCACGATAGATCTGGCACGGAAAAGTCAGCACAACGCGAGCTGGCAGAGCGCAGGAAACTCTCACGTTTGGAAACACGCTGTGGCCGCCCCAGGGCGACATGAGAAGGCCAAACGACAGCGGCAGCGTCAGCCAGTTGGCCGGGAACATGTACGTAGCCGCCGGCTGCAGCAACGAGCCGGGCGACGTCTTCTTGGTGAAGCCGTCAATGACAACAATGGAGACAACTGCAGGGACGCACATCAGCACTTTCAGCTGTCGACCGAGAGGGGAACAGACACTTGACCTACTGCTAAAACAACACGCGATGCCGATGATGCTGGTCACGCTCAGCAGTCGCATCGGAAGAAAGTTCAGGGGTATCATGATCAAGCAGCAGAGAGCCTTCCACTCGAGCGCCGACAGCACGTCCGGGAACAGCAGGCCCAGGGAGTCGGCAAAGAGAACGATGAGCGCCACGCACGCCGCCATCAGCTCCACCGTGAACAGCAGGCTGGTCATGAGACGCGCCCGCGGCCCAAACGAGATAAAGGCCAGGTCCGAGAACGTGATGACCGCCGGGTCCAGGTCCATGCACTTGGCCAGCAGCCGCGCCGTGTAGGCGGTGACGAGAGCAGCCATCAGCAGCGTCGTCATGCCGCAGATCCAGCCCGCATACCGGATGCCCATCGGCAGACTCAGCAGCCCCACGCCGATGAGCACGTTGATAGAGTTGAAGATGGTCTGCGGCAGCGTCGACTGGCCCTCGACCGTCAGGATGATCTTGCCGTCCTCCTCCACCTCCTTGACCAGGATGGCCGGCCGTTCGTCACGAGGCACCATCATCCCAATGGTCTCGCCGGCATCCTCTCCCAGCCCTTCCTCTGGCTGCGGCTGCTGCTGCTGCTGCTGCTGCTGCTGCTGTTGGCGTCGCCACAGCGATCCCGCGTTGGTCATGGATCCGGAAGCTTGGCTGCTGCGGCGGCCGACCATGGCACCAAAGGTCAGCCCGGCTGCCGAGCTGACAGAGCCGTACGGATAGGACCGATACGAGCGGTAGGACCCGTGCGATCCGTAGCTGCCAACCACGGGCGACGTGCCCAGCATGCCAGCACCCCCGGCGACGGCAGCCGCCAGATGTGGGGGATACCCGAAGATGGACGAGGTGCTGTCGGCACGAAACGCCCGCGTCAGCCCGGAAGGCCCGAGCAGGCTCTTGTGCTCGGCATTGTCCGTGTCGTCCGCGCCGCCCTGCTGGCCCACAGCCAGACTGCTGCCGCCAGGCTCGGATGGCGCCGCCGAAGGCGAGGCGTTGTCGGACGACGACGTGACGGCAGTGCTATCGCCCCCCAGGATATATCGGGGCGTGCGGACCGCCGGGGGCGTTCCTGCTGCCTCTTCATCCGTAAAGCTGCGGCCGTATGTCTCCGAGTTCAGAGCCCCGAATATCGGCTCCTGGTCGGGGGCGAAGACAAACGACGGCGCTTGAGGTATAACCTCGGTGAACCCGGCGGCGCGCTGCCAGCTCCGGGTGAACGACCGGATGCTGTTGACGCCGCCAATGTCCGTCAGAGCCGCAAGGCGTGCACCAATGGACGACCTTTGAGCTGCCAGTCAGCACAAAACCGCTCGCGCAGATCTTCCTTCTCGGATACAGGGGGGGGGGGGGGGGGGTTAAAGTTAAAAAAAAAAATAAGCTCACCTCCGCCGTCTCAGAGGAGGCCACTCCCCTGCCCCTCTCCGACTGCCCACGTCGCCGTCGTCAAGAGGATCGCGCTGACCATCGTCTAGCAGCTGAGACGAGCCGTCACCGTCGCCATCAGGCGCGAACTGGACGCCCTGGAAGTAGAGGCCGACCGACGACAGGCTGTCGTTGCGCTGCGGAGGCGCGGCGGGGCTCGCGTGACCGTTGTCGTCACCGTTGCCGGACGCATTGAACGCGTCGGCCGGAGCCATGAGGGAAGAGGGAGGAGGATCAGGAAGTAAACTCGACACGGCGAGTGTTCCGTAAGATTTCTCTTTTTTTTTGGAGCCCTAACAAATGGCCGTTGCCCTTTTGCGCGTTCGCAGGCGTCTGTCCTAGGAAACGGTCTTGCTTTCCACGATAGGCAGGTGCTACCCGTTGCGATTGGAAGCTCTTTCCCGCGCTGTCTGGGGACAAGAAATGCACAAAGCGTCACGAGCGATTGGCCGAGCGACCAATTGTTTCCACGCACGAATGTCAGCAAGAAATCGGTGCGAAACGCCACAGACAAGCCGAAGCCAAAGTTTTCCGCAACAGCACAGAACGAGGTCCAAGGGGCCAAAGATGAAGGTTGGAGCTAGTTGCGTAGTTACCAAACAGATACTAGTAACCTAAATAGACCGGGAACCTTTATCTACGGATTATATGACACAACATTGCAAGTACCTCACACACGAAGCGGATCTTCGATGCGCTCTTATCTGCTGAGCTCCTGTAATAACGAGATCCCGTCGATATTATGCAGACAGGCTGATGCGAACACCCGCCACGAGACCCCTCTGCCCCAGCTAGCCCTTGCCGAGCACATGCTTTGAACTAATCCTTATCAGCTTGCTACCACGCATACACTACTCCGTACGAGTAGTAGCCTTTATCTTGTGTCTGCCGACATCTGCACGGCAAGTCTCCTGATCTGCTGCAACGTCCAATATTGCCATCCACCCATCGTCTTAGCGCGTTTTGGTTCCGTCGCTTGGAGCTCCTGTCATTGAATTGTGGCGTGCCGAAACGGAAACCTGAATGGGTAACTTCTGGTATGTGCTATGGCTACTACTATCTAATACGCAGAAAGCGACTTGAACTATATCAAACTTCATCAACCAAATAGAAATGCTGACTTCTGGGCTTGCCATTCTGATCCCTAAAAAGCTTCCAACTCCAAGAAAAATATACCCGACAAATCCGACTTTGGATCGATATTCACAACAGTCTCGGTCGTTCCCAAACTCCGTCTCGTCATGCAAGAAAAAAAAGGAAAAAAGGAAAAAAAGAGGGGAAAGGAGAGGCGATAAAAGAGATGCATCCATTTTGAGGTTTTGTCGTTTTTTTTTTCATCAGATCCCTTCCCCATCATGCTCTTTTTTTGTATCCGACATGCAACTGTCGGACAAATGCGGTTTGTACAAAGGAAAATAATAAAAAATACCCGCCAACGTGAGAAAGAAACAGATAAGAAAACAGATTGTAAAAATGAGAGAGAAGATCAGAAGGATCAAGAAACCGACAGCCCATAGTCAGCATATCCCACCCCAGTACCTTGGGGCGTTGACGAAAGGAAAATATTGGTCCAAATACAAGTGGTGGCTTGGCCAAGGAGCAGGTCTCCTTTCCTACCAGCCACCAACCCATTCCAGATCGGCGAAATCGGCGCGTCTGTCCTTACGCCAGCCCCAATTCCAGCCTCGGCCGATGTTCCAAGGGCACTCCTTGTCCTTGACACGGTCCTTGCCCGCGTTCAATTTGTTGGGACTGCTGTGAAAATTATTCGAAAAAATATTGTGAGTCGAGGTGGTGTTGTGGACTGGCTGGCGAGGAGGCGACCCGTTGTGATGCTCCCAAACGCCATGTCCCGATGTTGAATTGTAGCCATACCCAGCATTCTCATTCTGAAACCCCGTGCGCATCGTCCAGCTTTGCGGTGATGCCGAACCTTTCGAGCCTGACGAAGAAGACCCCGTATGGGCACGGCGTCTCTCGCCCAACGCTACCCACTTGTCGAGAGCCGAAGGCGACTTGGCAGCGTCGGAAAGAGGTGACCGTACTGCGAGGCTGGGAAACATATCCCCAGACTGTTCTTGCTCAACCTTCTCGTCTAGAAGCGGATCGGCAAAGAAGAGATCGTCGGCGCTGTCATCGCGGGAGATGGCCAGAGCAGACTTCTTGAGAGGAACAGACGTATCCAGGACCAACGACTTGGTTGCCGGAGAGAGGCCTTGGCGCGGCGTGTCGTCCTCGTCGACGGCCAGGCTCCGCTCGACGCCAGCCTGGACACCGTCCTGACTCCAGGTCCTTGCATTCAGCTTTTTCAAAGCCTCCAGCTGCTTAGCACGCTCCTCCTCTTCCTCTTCCTCTTCGTCCCACATGTCGCTCCAGCTCTTGGACACGGCATCCTTACGCCCGAAAACCAGTGACATGTCCGGCGTGTTGCGAGCACGAGACATGGTGATCGGGAGTGAGCCAGCCATGGGCGACACCTTGTCGGCAAGAACTCGTCGTGCCTGCGGCAGATGTAGCTCACGAGCCAACATAGGCTGGCTGATGGCAAGCGAGTTCACTGAAACACCCATGCTTGAGTCGAGAACCGAATCCACAGACGGAGTCTCGCCAGTCATGGCAGACATCCAGTCGGAGTTTGTGGCTCCAGACTTCGAGAAAAGCTCTTCGGTGTAGCAGCTCTCATTGTCAGGAATGGCGCTCAGCTGGCGAATGTCGAGCAGTGAATTCGCGTGCAAAGCCTTTGCCCACGGGAAGGTGCTGCCGCATTCGATTTGAGGACTCTGGACTGACGGAGTGCGCAAGGGCTCCCGGTTCGCCGAGGCAACAACACGACGATCTGCCGAGCAGAAGTCATCGAGGGCCTCATCCAGGGTGGTGAAGCTGACTAAGCGATGCAGAGCATCGCGGGCACCAACCAGCGATCGCTTTGTCGGGTCAAGGTTCATGCACTGGACGATTACCTCGTAGGTATCCAGAGACATGGACGGAAATACGTCGAACAGGGATTGCTTGTCGCGAGAGAAGTCGAGGAACAGTGGGTCGGACTCCGTCGGCGTCGTGAAGGGGTTGCGCGAGAAAAGAATGTTGAGCAAGCAGATGCCAATTGCCCAGATATCAGCCTGCGCTGGGGAGTAACCTGCACCGGCCGAGTCGAACTGCTCTGGGGACATGTAGCGATCGCTACCGACAGTAGTCTCGTATGTCCACTTGTCGGTTGTGGCAAGGCCGAAGTCGCCAAGCTTCATGGAACCCGACTGTGACAAGAATATATTCTCGGGTTTGATGTCACGGTGGTAGATGCCCTTCGAATGAATGTAGTCGACAGCATTGATAAGTTCCAGCATGAAGCGACGGACGTGTTCAGTCTCGAGCGGGCCTTGGCCGTTGCGGATGGCCTCGTACAGGTCACCGCGCTGGCAAAACTCCAGGACGATGTAAACATGAGACTCGGTCTCGAATGACTCAATCAGGTTGACAATGTTTGGGTGCCTGCCCAAAAAGCTGTGTAGAACCAGCTCTTCCGACTGGTCATCAATAGCAAAGTCGAAGCCAGCTTCATCGGCAGCATTCTTTTTGGTGAGGCACTTAATTGCTACATTTTCGCCAGTCTCAATATTCTTCGCCATGAAGACCATGCCAAAGGAGCCATGATTGAGGGGGGTGACAGTGCGGTATCGTCCGTCGAGGACCATACCACCCTGGAAGTGTTCCCGCAAGCACGACATTTTGAATCGGTTTTCGGACGTCGAAAGTGAGATATCTGAAAAATTGGATCAAGACAAGAGACAGCTTGTGCGGCAACGTAGTTGAACGGGTGGCAATGCGGATTGAAACCAAAAAAAAAAGCAGAGAAGAAGGGTATATAGACGTCGTGATCGTGAAAGAAATGGCAGAAGTGGTGAAAGAGGATAAAGAGATGATACAAGTCGACGGCACACAGAACACTAGGCTCGTTCCTCCGGGGAAGCCTGAAAGGCCCCTATGGTTATGTGACGACGAGGCTTGTCGACAGATTCGGTTATATTGGGTGCAGTCGTGGAGAGTGTTGCGTATGCGGCGAGTCAGCGAGACGGTTACGCGGTAGTCGAGAGACGAAGCGAAGAGATGTAAATTGATTTGCGTGTTTAGAAATGCAAGGAACGCCAGAAAAAAAATCGTATCGTTGTCAGAGGCTCATATGTGTTGGTGTAGTAAAACAAAAGAAATGATCAGAGGTAATGCAGTCTGAAAGATCAGGCAAGTCACCCGAGATAACGCGGAGCGAGTGCAAGGAGAAGAACTGGGGGTTGCTATAATAACATCGGAACGATAGTTGTAGTAATAAAATGTGTTGAAAAGAATCAACGAGAGAAGACTGGATAGAGAAGAAATGAGTGTCGGTTTTTTTTGTTTTTGTTGTGACAATTCGTGGACAAGTTGCTTGGAAGAAGCCGAACAAGCTGTTCACAGTCGTCGAAGAGGTAAAGAGAGCACGATCCACGTGAGGAAAGGACGTAGGACAGGGGCGGACTCGTCAAGAGGGTGAAGGGCGTTGTGGCAGAAAGGTGAAGGACGGATGAGTTAAGAGAGTCTTTAACAATAAGTGATCTTATCGTATACTCTCTGCGTGATCGGCCGTGACCATACGGGGACGACCGGGGGTGCCGTGCCGAACGAACAAGGTAGGAGAAGAGTATGACTCTTCAGCCCGCCGTGTTCTGACGATCACAAGCCTCAGCTAGCGTGGAGAGCGAGAGCGGACAATGTGGAGCTTTCGGTAGGGGGCTGACGTGCGAATGCAGAGTAGGCAGATAAGAGACAGCACACTTGTCGGCGGTCGTTTGGAAGAGTTCTGACTCCGTCGAGGCCGATATGCGGATGTAGCCGGCGAGGGGAGACACAATGCTGTCGAGAAGAATGGAGATGGTCGTGGAATTGCGGACTTCCTCGTTGCTAGCAAAGAGGGAGGTTCAGGGGCGGAGGGATTTCGAGCTCAATCTAGTCACCAGGAACCCGACAAACAACAAAGAACAGGCGATTGGGTCAACGGCGCAAAAGATAGGAAGCAGTGTCGAAAACAGGGCGATGTCGGTTGCAGCAGGTCGAGGCTCTCTTCGCAGACAGATGCGTTGACAGGCAGAAGCAGGAAGCAGGGTCGGGAAAGGTTGTTGTTTGCCTATTATAGTTCTTTGCGTTGATCGGGTTACTAGGGACAGATGGGGAGAGGAGGGGGAGGGGACGGAGAGAAGAAGAAAGAATGGACTGGACGCGGATTAGGAGATGAGGAAGTGAGAAGTAGAAGGGGAAGGAAGGAGAGAAGCAAGAAAGAGGAGAAGCTGGGATAGACTGAGAGGACAGTGGAGACGGGTTGTGTGAGTATCTCCAGAGCGGGTGGGCGGTGAGTCTGGCTAGTGGAGTGAGAAGGGGACCTACTGCAGGTTTGATGAGGGAATGGGCTCTGGAGGAGGGGGTGTGGTAGTAGCGGGTGTGGTGCGCGTGGTTGTGCCTTTTGGGGCAATAGCAGAGTCGCTCCTGCAATGACACGGCTAGGCAGGAACCCTGGAAGGGACCAGGAGGGCATGGAAACAGAGGGAACCAGGCCGGATGGCAGCGGAATGGTGCAATTAGGGGGGGGGAACGATCCAAGACAGCTGGCCTTTCAGCTGGGAAATTATGAGCACAGTGCGGAGGCAGCAAGAAACGAGTACGAGGTACGGGTACTCGTACGTGTACGATACTGGCGAGTATGGGGAAGAGAACGGGGCTGGGCTGGTCTGGCGTGCCATCATGGGATGCACCCAATTCGGAATAGTGCCGCTAGTTGTGTATTTTATAGTGGTGGGCGTCAACTTGTAAAGGCCCAAGCAAGGGGCAGTGCAAAGTGACCCTTGTTCCTCTGAGGCAAGAAGCGAGAGGGACACGTTGGCAACTGGGTGTCGATAGTGGGTACTACAATTACCACTTTATGCACAGCGGTTACAAGGTAGAGTCCATCTCTTGGGTTCTATGGGGTTCTGTTTTGGTCTGAGCTCGACGATGACGAATTGGGAAGGCACGCGACGAAACAGAACATACCGGTATGCCGAGCGCATCAACGCCGTCCATCCGGCCTCAAAGAGAACAGCAAAGCACGCAATCTCGGTGCTATGTTTAGAAACAGGAAAAAGTGTCTGTTTGCGCAAAGCGCAATCGCAGAGGCCTCTCTTTTTGTCTACTTGCAGCGCTTCTTGCGCTCACTGCCGCGGCCGTTCTCCTTTCAGGCGAGAGCGGTTGGCGACGTTGCGACTGTTCGCACAGTGTACAAGCCAACAGACTTCTGTACGAGTTCGTACACGTCGCGCTGTAGCGCTGTAGATCGAGACTGCTGTTTTATGGGGCTACCTGCCCAACGTGTAACTCTCTGCCTAAATGCAGGCAGATAAGACGGGACGCTTAGGTCACTAGTAGATGCCACACCTGCCGAATTGCAGCGCTGATGGTGACACGTTTATCAACCAGAAGAGATACTGTGCACAAGACAGACACGCTAGTGAACAAAGAACATGGGAACCCACCGCTCAAGCCCGGCCGCCTGGCCGCGCGCAATTGGCCCGTCGGCTCCACCCACCCTTTCTGCACTCCTGTCTGCTTGCATGTCGATGGTTCGCTATCTCTCATGCACTATTCACGCCCCCCCCCGCCCCTTGCTCATCTGACCGCCATGTTTATGGCAGGGAAACCCGAAATATGCGCAACACTTCTGGAGCATTCTGGGCCACACGTTCAACTTCGCGATGCAGAGGAAGCGCGTACATAAGAGGAAGCGCCCACGACATGTTGTCCATGAAAGTACGGGTAGAAAACTAACCGGGCAAAATTAGACGCCTGTGATTACGACGTACGTGTAGAACTATTGGGATTGAGTTCCACATTCCATCCCTGGGAAAGCAGAGAGCCACGCTAAGCGCAAAGGCATAAGGATTTGGAAGATCCAATTGAAGACACTGGTCATTTGAATCACCCAATGGCTGTAGGCATGCGTTTATATCACGTGTGGTCCTGCATCTGCGTACTATGAATTTACTTATCGTCATTGACCCTTTTAAAATGGCAGGGGGGGATGCAGCTGCTTGACTAAGCGCGTCTCCTAAATTGGTTCTTGCAAGGGTACTCCGTATATGCACATACTCCTAAAGCTTCTTCCATGCGTTTCGTCTTGATACTCTTTGAGCAGGACTCCTTTCAGCCCAATACGTTGCCTCCAACTTTGTACGAGTACGTGCACCCCCGCGTTTTCTTCGTCCTGATAGATAGGCGATGCATCTATGGTAAGATATCATACGTTCGGTTGAAAGCGCTGGTCGTTGTGGCTGGGGAATGTTGGGGAACGTGGTGTGAGCTACAAAGAAACGGCATGTTGCTGTTTCAGCATCGCCAACCGCCTGCTACTCCGTACTTTTATGTAAGATAGCATATCGCACCCCCGGTCCCGATCGGAGTGCCACAACGATGCTCTCCATAGTATGTATTTTACGTATTCGCAAACTTGCACAATGCTAGGAAGTACGTGTACTCGCAGCTTGTGGGCGGACTGGTGGACCTGTACGAAGAAATAATCCGTATACGAGTGTGAGTATGCCGAGATCCCCCTCCAGGTGGCTGAGCAAGCACAGTGAACCGCGCGGCCAATTGACGCAGGTTAAGGAGCCGAGCGCAGGGACCCGCCAGGTTGTCGGCACCGGACGACGTTTCGGCTGAAGGCAAGGGAGGGGGCCGCGAAAACTACTCGTACTGTCCGGCAATTGTGCTGCTCCTCTTGTAATAATGCGCGGGTGCTGCTCGGATATCAACAGCTCATGCCTGCATATGCAGTAAAACATACTCCTCCGACATGGCCTGGTTTTTGATGGTGAATGGATGCTTCCCGCCAAGTGGAGCGAGTTTCGAACTGCTTTTGTCGTTTCCAGAGCCACATGACTACTATTACGGGACCGAATAGCATGGAAGAAAAAGGAAAGGCTGCCAGATTGCGGGCCGCTACCAAAGCCGAGCTATACTCGATGCGACATATCTCACTTCCTGCACCTTACATACCATTGACTCGGCGGCATTGTTCTCTTGATTCCTCGAGGCAATTGGGGTACAAGGGCAGAATGGACGAGAGCGAGTGCCCATCTCGCCTGGCACAGCTCAATACCAGACCACCCGTATTGGGGGAGGGGTTTCCCCATCACGGGGCATCTGTCAGCAAGAGCATTCCTCGTGATATGTACTCGTATTCGTTTGTTGAGCATATGTTTTCGTGCCTGGCACTTCTTACCAGTAAGGTATTTTATGAATCATGCATTCCAGCGTGGAATCTCTCGAGATATATGTACACACATATGCATGTCTACAATGTGCGAAAGATAAGATACGACAAACAATGGCGCTTCTTCCCATTCCTGCTGCCATGCATGTCTTGCTACACAGCCATTATCAGGCCTGCACCAACATCTCCACCACGTTCTAGGCGCTGTGGAGAGCCCTGAAGCAACGGGCGTTGCCCAGTGATTCACAAAAGTACGGGCCGCGGCGTGCAGCCCGGCACAAAGAACCAACATAAATGCGCGTTCTTGAGTACACAATGCAAGTCGCCGCGAAAAGCCGTGTTCCGGTTCGTCTTTTTCTTTTGGCATGCAGAAACCAACCGCTCCGGCGACAGCCACTTGTCGTCCGTTGCCACAGTCACTGGAACTGTTCCTGTTGCCCTGGCGTTTTTCATGTCCCTTTGTTTTGTGCAAAGACGCTTGCTTGATGCCTCCCATGAAAGGCAGCTTCATGCATTTCGCCCAACGCATCAGTCTTTCACAAAAATAGCACAATCCTCGTACTCGTAGGGCCAAACAAGGTCCACCATCGGCATGTCATAATGGATCCTGACCTTGACCGGTAGCCCTGTCTTCTGACCTCGTGTGGCAGATATTGTGATCTTTGTTGTTTTGATCGATCTGTCGTGCCTTGTAAGACTGTCCAAGCTCACATCAATGCCTTGTTCTGAAGAGCTGGAGCGGCCCCGGGCTAACCTCGTCCAGATCTAGCTGCAAGCTGCTTGTTTCCTGACCGCCTTTCCTGCGACCAGCGAAGCCCTGTTCTATCTCGCGCTCTTTCTCCACCGCATCGGCCTACCCACTCGATGTCCTGCATGTTCGCGTCTTCTCCGCCAAACATACATTCGGCAACCGCTGCCAGTTATCCACTTATTGACCTGCAGCCCTTGAACCATGGAGAGCTGCAACAAAATTAGTTGGCCCCCCAAAAAGAAGGCAAAGCCCGTCAAGGGGAGCGAAGACAAGACGAACAGGGGTCTGTCGAAAATATCTTACAAAACAGCTGAACTTACATCTCGACCTCTCTCTCCGCATTGGGCAATATACTCTGAAAATTTTTACCGTCGCATAATACACCACTTTGGCTCACCGCCTCTGCCGCCAACTTATTTTCCTGCCAGTTGCATCGTGCCGTGCCCAATTTCTCCAACAGCCGCCATTCGCACCTCGGGAAAGAAAATTATCGCCGCTTGTCCCCTCGTACCTCACACCGTATATCGACAAGCTCGTTCTCGCCGTCCAGTATCACAATGGCCAATGCCTCCAAGCAGGCTATCCGGGTGGTCTTGCTAGACATTGGTGAGATGCCGCAGCTCCTCTTCTGATTTCTTCCTTGTCGGCGTGGACGAGATCCGGCTTGCATCAGCCCACACGAACAGGCTACCGTGAATGCTACTCTTGTTTATTGTTTCCTTTCCTGACCTTCCGGTGCAGAGGGTACGGTTTGCCCAATATCATTTGTCAAGGACATACTCGTAAGACTTCCCTGTTCTGTCTCTTCTCCATTCTCTGTATCATCCCTTGCCTTCTGTCTGGCCGCCCTATATCGGCCGCTTCTTCTCCACCCATATCTTTCCCACCTCCCATTTGCCTGCAACACTTTCGTGTATAAGCTTGCCACAGGAGCAAGCGCAATATGTTATCCTCCCTCCCAGCCTAAATTGGTGCCGCCAAGACTTTGTTGCTCCATGGAGCCAGCTCTGTGTGCCGAGACCGTATCGACTTTGGAGGCCGTGGCTGGGACATAAGGTACTCCGATATATCCGTCGGTAAATGGCAATGGCAGAGGCTATGTGGTTGTCTCAAGTGGCGCAACCGACCTCCTTGCACTGGGTCTGAATGCTTTTGTAATGTTACCCATCTCCTACGTTCAGAGTGTTGACTGTTTCCCTGCTCCCCTCTTCCCTCTCGTCTCTCCAGTATCCGTACGCCCTGCGTGTCTTGCCCGACACACTCGCATCCAAGTGGGAGAGCCCGTCGTTTGCTCCATATCGCGACGCCTTCCCCGCCGAACATCGTACCTCACCTGCCGCCCTGACCGCTCATGTGCACGACCTCGTTGCCCGCGATGTCAAGGCCCCCTACCTCAAGAGTCTCCAGGGCCTCCTGTGGAAAGATGGCTATCACAGCGGCGCGTTGAAGGCGCCACTCTTCGCCGATGTCATGCCTCGCTTGACCGCTTGGCACAAGGCCGGCATCGCCCTCGTCATCTACTCGTCCGGCTCCGTGCCCGCCCAGAAGCTGCTGTTCCAGCACACGGGTGTGGTGGGCGGTGAGAACGATGGCAGTGGTGCTGGCGAAGATGTTGGCAAAGATGTAACCCCTCTTCTGAGCGGCTACTACGACACTACCAACGCCGGTCCCAAGACTGCCTCCACCAGCTACTCGGCCATCCTAGCCCAACAGGAGTTGCCGAATGCGGACTCGGCCCCTGATAACTGGCTCTTCCTCAGCGACAATGTGCTGGAGGTGGAGGCAGCACACGCAGCTGGGCTGCAAAGCTACGTGGTGCAGCGGCCGGGAAATGCACCGCTGACAGCGGGTGTTGCAGAGAAGCATCGGGTCCTTGCAAGCTTTGACGAGTTGGACCTATGAGCAAATACAGCTGAGAACATGAAGATCTCTGGCGTGGCAAGACCAACAGTCGAGATCGAAACCTACTTGCTCTATCTTATCTCTTTCCCTCAAGCTCCTTTCTTGGGCCCAATATGGAACACAGCTTCCAGCAGGGGAAAGGGGGTCCTTGCTTTGCTGTCTTATCTCCCGCCGGGCTTCGTGTCTGTAACCAACCATCGTGCAGGTGAAGGGACCACGTCAAATGATAAGCGACCATTACACTGGGGGCACCTTTCCTCGTAGTCGAGAGACCATTGGGTTTTGTCTGTTCCAAGTGTAATAATGCCCACCTCATACACACGTCGTCTGACGTGGCTGATGGCCAATTTGCTGTCAACCTTCCACAACCTGACGACGGCACCAATTGCGCCACGCTCGACAGCTGGACAATCTAGCGATGTAGGGGCTCCTACACGGCGCTTGACAGGGTCATATCTTATCTTTTTTCGATAATATCGGTTGCTTCTTATTTTGTTGATCTACCCGGACCTCACGGCACTATGTGTCACCTGAGTAATGCCCATTGGCAACCTCTATCAAATGTTGAAAACTGGAGCCTATCCAAAAGCCTATGATATGAAAGCCGAAGTCGCAGGCGGTATGAGACCATACGCCAGCCCCTCTGCCTTTAGCGAAACCCGCGGACAAATGGGTGCAACTCCGTCGGGTGGGATTGTGTCATTTGACTATCTGGACCATACAAGGCGGCGGTTTACCGTCTTGTCCACTATCGTCAATTGTGTCTTACACTGACAAATTGTGGCCTTTACCTATCGTTCTCCTTCGCACCCTGGAATAATTATGACAGAATATGCATACATACTTCCGTGAGTTTTAGTTAGCCGGACACACAAAGGCGTCTCACATTCGTGCCCTTTCAGCGTGCCTAATTCCTTGATACGTCAGCTCGGATCTATAGCAAATATCATGTTGTTTGAGCACTCGCAGCTAATCATGGACATGATCCGGATTTGTCAACGAAGAAGCCCATGGTGTACAACATCAGTTCAGACAGATTTACGACAAAATTATAGATCCAATCATGCTATCTGAAATAATATATATGGATATTAACATGCAACAGACACCCGGGAAACTATGCTACTGTAATGGTCACACCTTCCTATTTCTCCCTAATTTCAGTTGGGCTGTAACAGTCGCCCTTTCCAGGCGTTGGAATAAGCCCAAATTCGTAGCCTAGCTTCTCAAATAAAATTTTATTTGAACTGAGCTTCTATATACTTCTATAACACACATATAGGACGGCTCTCATATAAATCAGAGAACTCGGCCGATTACCAGCAGCCACTGGCCGCTTATAAACCGAGTCTCAATGGTCAGTATTCAAGAATAACATCCCCCGTGGCGCAATTGGATAGCGCGTTAGACTGTTATTAGAGCTAATCTAAAGGTTGGTGGTTCGAACCCACCCGGGGGAGTTGATTTTTGGCGATTCATTTTTTTCTCGGTCGTCCTGTCATCATGGGCCGCGGAAGAATATAGAGAAGAAAAATACGTTTAAATCAAACCTAGTTATTTACAAAATACTTTCATTGATTGACTGCACCAACACCTCAAGACAGGTATCAAATAGTGATCGCCCGGTGGAACAAAGAACATTGAATCCTCTATTCGACGGACAAGTCGGATAGAAGTACACGGCACGAGAGGCGATGATAAGATTCTTGCCGCCAGCTTACAGTTGTGGTTAAACCGAGTGGCAACTTTTGAATAATGGTGTTAACATGTTACAGACCGATTGCCTTCAGAGCGAGTGACAGATGCTTGCGAATACGACATGCTTGGTGACAAGTTATAGCTAAACGGATTTTGGCCTAGTCGGCCGAGTCGGTCAAGCCGATATGTCTGATTGGAATATGCAGTCTGGGCTCCTGTTCTTGACCAGTCCGCCATGGAAACGGGCTACCACACAGAGGTGGTACTGTACCACCTGTTCATAAGGCCACGAGGGGATTCTGCTTCGAATTTCCGACAGGAGGCGGAACCTCGTGTATCCTTTCAACCTTAAGGCTAGTGCTGGAGAGCTTTTTTTTTCCTTTTTTTTTGCTCAGTATTCGTTGCCTCTGGCCCCTGCCGGGAACAGGACCTGCATTACGAAGGGGGTTTGATATTGGAGCACTGTAGAGAGAGAGAGAGGCGAGAGTCCTTCACACCGACGGCGTCAGGTGCCCTGGAGAACGATCGAAAAATTGTTTCTTGATGCGCCGGATCGTAATTCCTTCTTCGAAAAGCTTGGGATAGAGCTGGGTCTCGGCTTCTCCCGTTTCCAAAGGTAGTAGACCAACCTCTGGGAGAGCTTAGTTTCCAGCAAATTGAAGCCGAGAGCACTCATCATGCTTGTGAGCTTCTCCTGTGTCAAGTAACGTGAATTCATAACACATGCTTCCGGAAGGACCATGAAAATGCTGGGAAATAGTCGACCAATGCCAGCATCCTCCACAGCCGCGGATGCAGGTCCTGGAGTTGAGGTCTCCGTGGAGACCCTCCCAGGCTCGTGCAGAAAGTCCAGACAGCGCAATAGCATGTCTCCACGATTGCTATGTTGTGGAACGTAGTTGAGCACCAGGGACAGGCTGATAACGTCAAACCGCTCAGCATCCGACTGCGGTAGAGGGCGTTGCAGGAAGTCTTGCTGCAGGATTCCGGGGCCCTGGCTGTTCAAATCGATCCGCTCCATATGGAAGCAGCCACTGGCCGAGCATGCATTGTCAGGGCTCAGTGCACCGACCTCAAGCATCCGTAAGGATAAGGCTTTCAAGTAGGCAGGCGGCGGTTTTGGCACTCCCGTCTTGGTTTCGCCTACCCCCAGCCATTGCATAAGAACACGCGAACTATCGCCACCACGGTCACGCCGCTGGCCCTGCAAGCTAGCTTGCTGATATTTGGAGAGACCGCCAAGAGAGTCGATCTCGGCTGCCAGAGTCTCTGCAGTTGTCGAGTCGGAAATGGCCAAAGCTTGCTGTCGCCGTTTTTCCAGTTGATGGTGGGTGTTGATGAGTTTTTTGGCCGCCTTGCGTGAGAGTGATTTGGGCTTCCGAGCTGTCGGTGGTCGGCCAGCAGTTAAGCTCTTGGTGCGCTGCGACACCCTCGATCGAGGGGTTACGCCCATAGGATCGAAAGATGGCGTTCAGTCTTCTGTGCCCTGAGCAACCGTCGTAGCAATGGTGGAAGGTGCATTTTTTAGGAGCACATATCTTATCGAACATGACTAATACAGGTGCCGCTAAGATCTTTTTGAAACTTTTGACAACTTGGGGTTAGTACGAGATTATAGCACTGTACAGTCATCATTCGACACGTGCACACACTAACAATTATCCAACCCTAACCGGCCCAAAATCCACTACAGGAAAAAAAATATCGAAATTCTACAATTTTTTTTCAGAATTCAACAGCACTCGACCAAACTTCTCTCGACCACCTCAATCAACCCTCCCAAACCCCCCAACCAAATAATTCGAGATGGCACCGAAGGAGATCAAGAAAGGTATATATCTGACATGACGGAGACGCAGCGCTCCATTTACAGTCCATCCCCGCCATGTGAAATCAACTTCCAAACGAAAGCTCTGCATCGGTTCCCTTCCTACCGATCTGTCGCACTCACTTTTTTCTTTTGAACTTCACGTCCTTCGTCGGATATGGGGTGAAATTCGGGAATCGTACGAGATATCGGTGGGAGGGGGGGGGGAGGAGAAAGGAAAGAGGCAAACCATACTGCGCTTCCTTTCTCCATACCCACAGCAGCAGCAGATTTTGCGAGTTCTGTCTTAAGAGCGATTGCTGATTGCGGTTTGTTGTTCATAGCGTCGAAGGGCACCAAGAAGGCCAATGTTGCGGCCAAGGCTGCCCTGAAGGGCGTACGTTGTCCCTCTATCCCGCTCTGGCAAAACAGATTCACTAACAAAATCATAGGTGCACGCCCACAAGGCCCAGAAGGCTCGGTACACGACCAGCTTCCACCGCCCGAAGACCCTGCAGCTGTCTCGCGCTCCCAAGTACCCGCGCAAGTCTATCCCGCACGCACCGCGCCTGGATGAGCACAAGGTCATTGTGCACCCGCTCAACACCGAGAGCGCCATGAAGAAGATTGAGGAGAACAACACCCTCGTCTTCATCGTGGATGTCAAGGCGAACAAGGCCCAGATCAAGCTGGCGCTGAAGAAGCTGTACGACATTGATGTCGTCAAGATCAACACCCTGATCCGGTAAGACCCACTGAACACGAATGGGAGTTTTGTCGAGTTAGGATGTGCTCTAACACGATCAATAAATAGCCCCGACGGTACCAAGAAGGCGTATGCCCGCCTGACCCCCGATGTTGATGCCCTCGACATTGCTGCTACCAAGCTGGCGCTTGTGTAAGCACGTTTTTGTCTGAAGAAAAAATAATAAAATGAAAATGAAAATGAAAAATGGGTGGAAACCTGGATAGTGTTTTCCCGCGTTATTTTCGGCGTGAGCGTTTGTCGGAGGGATAAAAGGGACCCGGTACGAAAAGAGAATGTAAATGAACGCTTTCTCTTTTTCAAAGATGTTAACCACGCCTGAAAATGGCTCCAAGGGGGTTTTTGTTGTCGATACCAAAATAAAAAACCAACTGCCTCTTCCTCTCATATCCATGTCTCCCTTGTAATATGTATGGCCATTCGATGATTCGAAGCCCCAATTATGTAGGACGAAATTTGTTCACGTGGTTATGGGTTCATAGTTGAGTTGAATGCCATTTTCTCTATGCTGATGTTGCCCCCCAACATTTCTGTGCCTGCCTTCGTGGTCCGATTGCTCTTTTCATATGACTCTGACCCCGTCTACATCCTGCCATTACTCGTATATCCGCCACGAGTAAGCCAAAGCCAGCGAGCGTTGCCGCACAACCGATCTGTTTTCTTGCGCTGTAGAATCGCCATTTATGGGCGGCGCATGGTCGCCAGGTGCTTTGCCGTCATAATGTTCATGTCCAGAAAGCGGTCCACGCAGTTGGCTAGACAAGCCTCCTCGCCCTTTTCCAGGGTATTGCTCTTGATCGTACTAGTAACACACTTTTTCCAGCACATCTCCGTGAGGGAATGGGTTTCTGGAAAGGTCAGAAATGGGAAAAAGAAGTAGAGCAAATATATATGCAGACTCATATATATAAACAAAAGCAAACAGGTTACTAACGCGACTGCACCCTAGTTCGCTGCTGCTCGTTGGCGATAAACTGACGAAGCTCGACCTTGTCCTTGTCAGAAAGACGGTCAAGGTTGGCCTGATCGAGAGTTACTGGCGATGCGTCCATTTTAAGCTCCTGAGTTGCGGCTCTCCTGTGTCTGTCGGGCTCTTGTCCGCTGCTGAAACCTTTACGATCGTAAAGTGGTTGTTGACCGGAAGGTTAAAAAATCGTCGATTGCTCCTTATCCTTATCGGCACGGGACTCACGCGGCGCGAAAACTGACAGTCCGAGGTTCACCCTAATACTAAAAAGACAGAATAAATTATGGCATTGGCATGCTGAAGTCTATTATCTAAGGTCTTCTGTACGCCTAATAACTAGTCACCGAACCGAGACAGAAACTTTATACAGGACCATTATTTTCCACCAACATATTAATCTGTTGTATCACAGGATGAACAAACAGCCAATAATTTCCAGGATTCCCACCAGACAGACAGATACAAACATGCGCTTACCAATAGAAGCTCGAGCCATAGAAAATAAACAAAAAAACCATAGCCCAAGGACTAGATATTTGCTTATATGTACTTCATACGTCTCGCCACAACCAGGGACACAATACAAAACCCAACCAGGCAAGTGACAATGGTAGTAAAGGCGTGTAGGTTTTCGACGGTGTTGAATGGGACCGCGACGTTCATGCCAAACAGGCCAGTCACGACGTTCAGGGGGACGATGATGGATGCAATGAAAGTAATCTTGCTGAGAACCCGATTGGTATTTGTGCCTTGCGAGATGCTGTCGATGGAGAGCTGAGCAAGGTAGTTGCTATGTGTCCGGGACAACATCTTTTCGCAGTGCGTCAGGTTGTTCATCATGGTGACGACGTGATCTTGGATGTCACCCAGATACATGCCGATGTCCATGCGTGGCGTCACATTATAGTTCTCATTGCATCGCTTCGTGAAGCCGCGCAGAACGTCAGCTTTGCCACCGAGCAGCCGCATCAGGCCCATCACGTTTTTGCGGGTGTTGCCAATCTTCCGAAGAAAGTCGTGCATGTCGTCCGTTCGCGCAACGAACACCTCATCCTCAAGCCTTTCAGTTTGCATCTCAGTTTCGTGGATAACTGGAGCAAAGGAATCCACAATGTCATCGCTAGGAGGCAATGTTAGTTTATGAGCTTATTCAAAATAGACGGCTAGAAACGCAGAGTGCCGACAGGGACAATCTTACATCAACGCATAGCAAATCCAGTCGCTGCTCAAAGCGACGTAATCTTTTAGCAGGGCGATGCGAGTGCGCACTTTCGATGCGTGCGAGTTGGGTGCAAAGCTAAAGCTGAGAGTGCCCTCGCGGAAGACGACAACGTAGGTATGAAAAGGCTCGTAGTCCACCTCGCCGTCTTCATCCTTGACAATGTTGAAAGACCGGAAGCTCGCGAAATAGTATGACGGGAAAATCTCGATCTTCTCACGCGTTTCCTGCTGGGTGATATCCTCACTGGTTAGAGGGTGGATACCAAACGCACGGCAAATGGCTCGGGTTTCTTCCTCGGTTGGGCTATTGACGTTCAGCCACCAGACTCCGTCGGTTTCACCCTCTGGGAAAGTGAATAAGCCCCGGACAGATTCACCAGGAAGCACAAGGTCAGAAAACTCTGCGGCATGGATGGTAGACTCCCAGGCTGAAGAAAAGAAACTGAATCGGTTCGGATCAATGTGCTGGACAGGCTTAGCAGGTACTTTATGTTCTGCCATGGTCGAGGCCTGGTCCTTCTCATCCCCAATCGTGGGCAGACTGGCTGGAGTACCAACAAAGTCGCCGTCAGCGGTGATCATCGGCGTGGGTGCTGCTGACTCGGTTGCAGAAATCTGAGGTCGCAGATCCGGAAAGGTGCGAGCTTCTGAACTCCGACGAGCCTCCTCACGCTCTTCTCTTTCTTCCTCCATGAAAGCCTCCAGATATGCGAAGTCGATACGGAGCTGGTCGCGACGGTGCTCCTCGGAGACAGGAAAGCAGACGTCCTCCTCGGCGGATTTGTTCGACGACATGCTCGAGGCATCGTCCACGGTACGAGGACGGCTGCGAAGGCTGCGAAGGCTGCGGCGGCTCGCAACCGAGGCAACCCTATGAAGGTGAAGAGGCTCGACGTCGCTGTCTTTCTCAGGCTTCTGCTCTGAGAAGGACATGTCTCTCTCCCGGCGACGTGCCTCCGCAAAGGCCTTCACAGAATTGGGTGGAGAAATCGTGCGCACAGTCCCGGCGGTAAGGCGGCGAGGGCCGAGACCCTCGTGCGAGTCTTCTGGGGCGTCGCCATCATCCACAGCCTCCTCGAAGTCGCGGACACGAATCCCCGCCTGATGGTCGGAAGAGAGACGAGCTCCGTGGTCTGGCTGGTGTCCATAAAGAGAGTCGAAAGTGCCGCGGCGAGGCCGCTCAGTTCGCTGCGTGGTAGGCAGCCGGTTGCGGTGGTCGTCAAGTTCCGGAACAGGGGTATCATACCCGGTTTCCATGTCATTCTCTTCTTCGTGATCAGACATGTTGTTGTTGTCGGCTGGAGCCGGGAAACAAAGATGTGAAGCTTGGCTATAGATATAGGGTAGATCGATGTTCTTCCGCGGAATGTCTGGCCTCGCTATACTAGCCCAGATACTAGGGAGTGATAGGCTCTCCTACTCCAAAAAAGAGCCCTGGATATCACACTGGAGAAGCCATTCACGGTGAAATTGTGCCGGCGGACAGCGGCATGCGGCGTTCTGCCGCGATGATCAAGGGATCTGTTTGTTCCCCTGTTTCGTCCGGCGTTCGTGTGGATTGACACGACAGTGAGGAAACAAAATGACAAGAACGAGAATGCGATAAGTGTTGAGAGATAGCAGCCTGAAGCAGGTGAGGAAGCCGAGGCAGTTATGGAGGCTTCTTGTCCACTCCGCTATAGGCCCTGAACTTTGGGCCGAGGAGCGAACGGGAGAGGGTGTATCGAGCCGCGTTAGGTCCCGCCAACTTTGCGATTTGCGTGGAATACAGTGAGAAAGGGGTAGAGTCGTTCCGGGGCGGCGTCAGAGCAGGACTCTTCGTCAGCGAGGGAAATTGGCGCACTTTGAAGATCGAATACTGTCGCTGGAGATGGGGAGATGAAGGATGGAGAAGGGGAGACACAAATAGCCGTAAGGTAGCCAGGGAGAATGTATTTATAGAATCGGATACTGTCGATATGGGACGAGTGTGTCGAAGGCGCTGGCTTCAAGGCGCTGGCTTCGAGAAGTTGCTGTTACTGCTTGAAAGTGGTTGCGAAGGGACTGGTTAGAAAAAGGAGTTGATAGGAGGTTTGTATGCGACACAGAGAATAATAGCAAAGTTATAATTCCTGTGCATCAGGGAAGAAGTGAAGAAAATCAATCGTTGTCTTTCCGCGTGACCGGCGAGAGACAAGGCTAAGAAGGGTTGGTTGGAAGAAAAAAATATCAGTATTCTAGCGATGGTGCTGGGAGGCTTTTATTTTTCTTTGTCTGCTTTTAGGAGCACGGAAAATCTTGTGATGGGGGGCGGGTAAGAGCCCCGCCGGGCATTTTGGGCCCTTAATTCTCTCTGCTCCTACTGTTCAATGTCCCTATGTCCTCTGGCGCAAAGCGGGTCTGCTTGTAGGGGCGAAAATGCGACACCGTTTCCCCTGCAGGTCCTTTTTCTTAAAAATAACAACGATACGAGTGATAATCATCTCTTCTCTGTAGCACAAGGGACAGTAATTCATCCACCATCTGCCGGGGAGTAAAGGTTGCAGGGCCAGACTAGATTTCTGAAGGACCCGTTCGCAAAGAGACCGTGGCAAATGAAAGGCAGCCCATTCGCTAAAATAATCGGATTTGGGCCATCCGAAAATGTGTCTGTAAAACCACAAAAGTAATCGGCTGACAATGCCTGGCCTTTCAAACCGAGTGACTTTATCAGTGTACGGTTGTGAAGAACAGCCTGCATCATCAACGACGATATAACATTGGGTGGCTTCCTCGCTTCCAGCTAAAGACGTGCAGATTCGGTATCTGCCTGCAGGTTCTCCTACTTGTTGTGGTCTTGGCATCAGCCGCAAAGTACTAGGGGTGGCATCGAATCGGGTGGATAATATGGCATTGTACATGTATGTACTATAATGCAGAACATATGTGGCAAATAACATTAGTATACATGTGCTATCTCGGCACGTGTGTCAGTAGTGATATGTGTCTTCGGCTACTTAGCTTTCCTCTATCGAATCGCACCAGCAACCACAAAGCTCTCTGAGCCGCGCTACATAGATTACGCTGTCTGCATTCTTATCTGTGAGAAGCACAAGCGAACACATTTCACCATGGCAGACCAGCTGCTCGACCAAGTACGGGACCTTGTCGAGGGACAAATCGTGAGTCAATAACCCGCCCGTACAGTCAAGAACGGCCGGGCCGTAACCCCCTTTATCGGTACTGGTGAGGCTAATTGATGCTTTCCTCACGCAGGACTTTGAGGGCCAGAAGTTGTGTGACTCAATCGCCACGATCCTCCTCTCTGTCGTGGGCGTAAGCGATTTCCCGTTCCTTCCCTGACTACCGGAGAGACAGCTGACAATGGGGCGAACTTGACAGGTCGTTGCCTTCCTCGTCGGTTACATTCTACAGGACATCAAGCTGTCCCTATATATTGCCCTCGGTGGCACCGTTCTGACCTTCCTCGCTGTCATTCCGCCGTGGCCGTTTTTCAACAAGAACCCCGTAAGGTGGTTACCCGCTGGAGGGCAGGCCAGCAACATCAGCATACCGCAAATAGTGGTCATCGACAAAAAATGAAACCAACACGAATATAGCACGATGACGTTGGAGGCTAGAGAGTTACGGCAACTCGCTTTCGTATAGCAAGAGAAAGAAACTGTCATTACTGCGGTTTACAGTTTTTCTGTGTCAGAAAATTGTATAAACAATAGTCGTCAAATAAGAAGCGATTTCATAAGGCGTGTCATTCTCTCTAGACAGGAATGCCCGTCTTGTTACGCCTCCAAACACGGGTGTGGCGTTCTGCGCTCTGCGCTTCCTAGGCTCTCCCTCAATCGGGCACAAGGCACAAGGCGTTGCCGTGGCGGCCGTGGCCTTGCCAAAATCCATCACTGCCACGCCCGACCTCCGATGCAGAACTTCTAACGGCCATACTTCTGGAACTCCCAGTCACGGTTGTCAAGAGGACACACCTGGCGTGCCTTCAGCCACCGCGAGATACAGTGGAAATGAAAGGCATGCTACGGCGACGGTCAGCGAGGATAGTTATGATGACGACTGGAAAAGGTAGAACGCACGTTGCAAATGCCCCAGGCAACGGTGCACTCTTCACTGGTGGCCGACGACTGGTTGGCCTGACATTCTATGCCTATGTCATCGAGAAATTCCTCGTTAGTCGTCGTACGCAAAGAGCGACGTTGAAGTAGGAGAAACCAACTCACACAAGTCCATGATGTGATTTCTGCAGATGGCGCAGTTATCAACAACAATGTCCCACGCCCATAGAGCAACCGCGTTCCACTGTGAATGCCCATCCATGCCTTGTCAGCTCCTGTAGTGTGCCGTTTGAAACAGACTGCAAGTCCGTTGAGCCCAGAGGAAACCGGATATCCTGAGCATCGGGCTAGCGCACCTTTTTGACTTCGAATCGTTTTCTGAGCTCGACAGCTTTTCCGGCGTCGGCCGAAGGACCGCCCTTCTTCTTCACAACGGCGTCTGATGGCGGAGCATCGGCCATGTCAACGTCAGCCATCTTGTCGGCTGGGTATATATGCTATCGTAGATTAGGCGAGCAGGGCGATCAGAGTCAGTGCACGGCAGCTGGGACCTCGAAACATGATTAGCCTTGCACACAGAGATGCAGGAGATCCAAACGGATAGTGAGTGGTACTCAAGTCCATAAAACTGCCCGTCCGAGGACCACGGATAGAGGGAAGCAAGAGGGGGCAGAGTGAAGAAGGCCGAGGCAAACGGGGATCCAGCCCTTCTATTTGGCATCACACTAACCTCTTTCCGTTTTGCAAGATGGCCCTTTCGTGGAGCCTTATGTCGGAGTTGGGTTGTGGCTTGTGGGATGGAAGCCTGTCGTGGCAAACGAGAGCTCGATACCGCTCGTCTGGCTGTGAGAATATGGGTGGCCAGCCAGGAACAGAGAGCCCCGCCATACGTTTTGCTCTTGACTAAGAATCCATCAGGCACCCCATCGCTGGCTCATTAGCGGCGACGCCTCCACCCAGACAAAGGAAGGTGCGTCACTCTCATCAGTGGCTCCATAGCAACAAACAAACCCACTGCCCGCCTGCCTGCCCACCTTCTCTTGCCGCCTTGTCTGCCTTGCCTGTTCGCTTGCCGCCTGACAATATCCTCGCAACTCCCTCCACATTTTACCTCCCACACTCTCTCTTCTTTGCTCGTACATTCGCATTCAAAAACAACATACGAACGACCCCCCTTCCCGATCTTCTTGTTTCCTTCTGGCACCGCAAGAGAATCCGCCTTTTCTAGCATTCAATCCCTTACCACAATATGTGCCACGCACCCACCCTAATTTTCACAACCCAGAGTTCATTCCCATCACCCAACTTGCCACCCCGTCGCGCCTGGCCATCGTCAACAACGCCAACAGTATTACCACTGTGTGCGGCAAGCTAGTTTTCCAACGCTCTGTCTTGCGATACACCACCGTTTTCTCTCCGGCTTCCGGCACAGTTCCCTAGAGCGAGCAGGCCCAGCCGACCTACACAACCGAGGCAATCCTTATGCTTCCAGTCGGCGCAACCGACCTCATCAAACCGCATTTCGATCACCAAGATCGCTCCCATCCCCAGCAGCCCAACAAGCCGGCGCAGAAAGAACTGCGGACACCCTCACCCTGTCAAACCCGACGAGCGTTAAGGCGCCCACTCCCAGTCTCCTCTCCGTAAACACGCAATGCCGGAGCCTGCAAACAGCAATGTGAAGCAAACGCCAGGCCGTCGCCGGCCTGGCCCGAACGCAGCTCGCCCAACTTCGAAGAAGTCTTATGCTTCAGAGAATGACGCGGCTGCCGCCGATCCCAACTTCCACCCTGACTTTGCACAGCGCCGCCATGGCCCCCAGACCCCGAAGAAGGGTGTGCCAAAGAGCCCAGCTCCCAACGCACAGCCCACACCAGCCAAGTCGAACAGACGCAACGGCAGCAAGAACTACCCCAAAAACATCTCGACCTCTCCCGGCCCAGCCAAACCCGGTCGGCGGACGCCTCCACAGACTGCCGGCGCAAAGCCGTCGTCTGCCTTTGCCGGCGCTACCTTTCACGCCTCGCCCGCGCCATCCTCACTCCCCCTCCCCAGCTTCTTCATGAAGCCCTGCTCGCCGGATACTCCTCATGTGAAGTCTGTGAACGGCGTCGGTCAGGAGCCGTCGCCGCCGCCGTCTGATTCGGAAACCTTGTCTGAACGCCCCCGAAACAAGTTCCCGGAGGCCTCCGCTCCTGCCGACGAGTCGCCTCTGGATATCTTCTTCCGCGCTGACCGCGCCGAAAAGGACCGAGCTCGACGGACCAGCTCGGCCAACATCTTCAGCCCCCCCTCCGTGCCGTACTCTCCACCAGCACAGGCGCAGATGGTCCCGGATAGGACCTGTCACACCTTCCCCAGAAACTCCCAGCAACCTCTGCGCAGACCGCTCCATACACGAAACCCGTCTTCGGGCATTTCCGCTGCGGAGTTGGACGGCAATTCCAGTCAGCCAATTGGTCCGGCCTTTGCCACCCCCTTCCAGGAGAGAATGCGCGCTGTCCGCCCTCCCGAGGGCCACAGTCCCGCTGCCAAGGGCCCTATCGGATTCCGAGACCTACCTGCTTCTGCTGCCTCTCCTGGCGACCTTCCGCAGGCACGTGGAACCGACGATCGCAGTGAAGCTCTGAAGCGGTATCTCTTCTCCAAGTCAGCATTGTCTATGGCCGGGCCTGTGATCTCAAGCACAGCTCCGGGCTCGGTTTCCGGTCCTGCGACGACTCCGCGTCACACCCGTGGGCTTTCTGGCGGGGTGGCGGTGCCCCAGCCGACTGGCTTTGCTCCGACAGCATTCCAGAACATCTATGCCGCGCCTCCTGCGCGGATGACATCCAACAGCAGTAACGAGGCTGCCAACATCGCTGCCATGGAAACCAGTTTACGCCAAATCCTGAAGCTTGGTGGCGGCTCTCCTGGCGCATCACAGGCTGGCCATGGTGGCCGGAACTAGACTCCACAAACAAGCTCTTTCTCATTCCACTGGGTACCAAAGAATCGTTTCCGACAGAGTCTAAATGGAGGCCGGCTTTCTACGACTCGATTCATTTCGTTTTCACTCTTTTGCATCTTCTTTTCATGACTGGCACTCGTTTTTCAGCGATGGACTCTGCTTCTGATGAAGATTCGTTGTTACGTCTCACAGAACCGGTTATTTCACGGGATCATCTCGAACGTGCATGGTTTCCATTGTGAATGGCGTTTTGAGCCTTCTTTTTGGGAGTTTTCCAACCCACATGCGATCAATCATCGCCCTATTTTTTATGTTCAGGTTTTGTTTTATTTCTTTATTTCTTTTGTACACGCTCTGTTTTCTCCTTGTTTTTTTGTTTTTTTTGGCGTGTGCATGCGCTCGCGTTTGGACGACCCGAGTGCAATGGCATGATGTCATATGGATCGGGAAGTACTCAGCATGTACGACTTTCTTAAGCAGTGCGGATGTTCACGCACGTATCTATCGTGCCGTTATTATATGTCTGCTTGTTATGCAATGCATGGGGGATTATATAGACTTGTGTCGGCATTGAGGGATGGTATGGTCACATGGGGAAACTGTACCGGGGGAAGGCCAGACTATCGCACTTTTGCAGATGCTGTTTGGGCGTTAGCCGGGTCCTGTTCTGTATTTTTGGCCGTTTCGATCAGTCTCACTTGTTTGGGGCAAGCTGGTCTTGGGAGGGAGTCGATAGGCAGATCTGGTTCCGTTTCTCTTTACGGCCTCGCTTGTGATGCCGGTGGCATCTCACTGCTTAAGGGAAAGGAGAAGTGTTGGGTGACTCGAGAAGTTTTGTAAGAACAGCGGAAGTCAGTCATACGGGTTAGGGGGGGGGGGGGATTTGAGAAGGGAAAGAAAAACATGAAAAGGAAAAAAAAAGGATATACCAAACATCCTACAGTTTGGGAGGTTTGTATGGGGTTTCGCCTTGGGCAAAGCAGACATGTTATATATCTCAAAATGTCACAAACCACATGCACTCCGACACATTGTTTCAAATGCCCTCAGTGACGTGTAAAAGACAGCCATTTAAGCACATATGGGAATAGACACTAAAGGTCTTTCTCAGTACCGGCCAACTTCAACACTCGTTCAAATGGCATCTTACCCACGTATTAGCTATTTGACAGTCTATTTCGATATAGGAAGGCTAAGCATAATACCATTATTTGTGCTTCCTAGCCAAGGCGTGGAACGCAACAGCACTGTTATACACAAGTGAAGAAAGCAAATTGCTCCCCACAGAGGACGCGACACAAAATACACATACGGTCTGGGAATAGTGGCTATTAGTTCGGTACGGGCCCGAGAGTCTGCCTTTCCTTTCGTGATCTCTCCTGACTAAAAGAACATCTTATTAATTGTGAAACGTTACGTTGCTTCACGACAGTTGCAGCCGGCGATAACTGCTGCCATGGCATTTACCCACCTTCAGTACCATCTTGCAGATGAAGGGGAGAATGTGGAGATTGTAAGACATCACTACGGAACGATGATGCTCCTCGAGGACCGGCGCTTCTAAGGCTTAGTATAGGATTACTAAGACTAGTAGGACAGGAAGATGAAACTTGAAACTTCCTCGTGATTTCCACTGGCTCCTGGACAGCGTTTGTTACATCAAATAATAGGGTAAACAGAGTTGTCGTCTCCGTAATGATTGGTTACAAGGCTTTACAGTGCAGTATTAAACGTGTGTTGGTCTAGTGTATAGCGTCCTTCGGGTACTAAGACAGCATTGGGTGCACGGACACGCTATATTTTAGTGCGAGAGATTCAGAAGCTAGTGCGATTATCGCAGGTACCGCAGTGGATAGCTGATGACCTCAACGCGTCGCTGACAGCATCACCAGGAGCAATCCCACCAAACGGAGCGAGGCGCAATGACAACTGAGGGATCTGCTTCTGCTCCTACCGCCTCTGTGGCATCACTGCTCGGCATGGACCGCCGGGCAATGGAGGCCGAGCGTCTGGCCCGACGCCAAAAGCAGCTGGAGCAAGAGCAAGAGCAACAGCAACAGCAGCAACCACAGCAACAACAGCAACTACAGAAACCACAGCAACAACACCAGCAGCCGGCTGAGGTGCAGACCAGAAATGTGCCAGTGAAACGCAAAGCCGAAAGCGAAGTGGTGGTGATTGACGATGACGACGACGACGATGATGGCAACAACAACGACAGTAAGGACGGGGGCTCGTTCCAAGGGCCACCGGCGAGAAGAAGGAAGCTGGGGATTAGTGCTGCTGCATCGACAGGAGCAGTCCGCTCGCAGCCAGTGGACGCATCGGGCTCGGCGTCGGCCCCGGTGGCAGCGCCGGCTTCGGTATCAGCGGCGGCAGGGCCAGCGGCGGCAGATGCCCGACTGCGCTTCCCCGAGGGCGTCGTCAAGAAGACGTGGATCCGAGGGCAGGTGCGTGGCGGCGACGACATCACGATCGACGAGGTCTGGCAGAAGAGCGGGCTGGAGCTGGCCGTTCTGAGCTCGTTCCAGTGGGACGAGGAGTGGATGCTGCAGCACGTCGACGTGCGCAGGACCAAGCTGCTGCTGATTGCGTATGCGGCAGACGAAAACCAGGTAGACGATGTCTTTGGGATGAGCCGTCTGATGGAGAGTGAACAATGCTGACAAGCTCGAATCCCCCCCTCTCAAGAAAGCCGAGATGCGCCAGAACGCACCCAACAGCAACGTCCGGTTCTGCTTCCCGCCTATGCTTGCGGTGGGTGCCATGCACTCCAAGCTCCAGCTGCTCAAGTACGACGACTACCTGCGCATCGTCGTGCCGACGGGAAATCTGGTGCCCTACGACTGGGGCGAGTCGGGCACCATTGAAAATGTACGATGCGTGCTTGTCTTGGCGACGATGGTGCCGTGCTGACTGCGGCTTCTACGCGCTAGATGGTCTTTATCATTGATCTTCCACATCTTTCGGCGCAAGCAGCCAGAGACGCTGCACGAACGCCGTTTCTTGACGATCTGTCGTACTTTCTCACGGCCCAGGCGGTGGACCAGGCTCTTGTGCAGAGCCTCGGCAACTACGACTTTTCGGCGACGGCACGCTACGCCTTTGTGCACACTCTGTGAGCGAGACCAGCGATGGTGGAGGGCTTTTAGCCCAGACCGAAAACTGACGGCTGGCAGATCGGGATCACATGCCAAGGGCGCATGGGAGCGCACGGGATACTGTGGCCTGGGCAGGGCAGTCAAGGCGCTGGGCTGGGCAACAAACGAGCCCATCCAGATAGACTACTTGGTGAGACATCATATAGCACTATTGATCCTGCCGGCTCTTGCAGAGCTAACGACGCAACAGTGCTCATCCATAGGATCTCTGGGCGATGATCTTCTGAATGCACTGTACTATGCATGCCAAGGTACGGCCTTGCCAGGAGTCTTGTGCATGTTGGGCATGGCATTGGCTGATCGTGAAACAGGAGACACGGGGATGAAAGAGTACGAAGCTCGAACAAACAAGCCTAAAAGGGGCGCACTGGCGTCTTCATCGGAGCCAGACTGGAAGAGCAGGATGCGGGTGTATTTCCCTTCCTGCAAGACAGTGGAGGAGAGCCGGGGGGGCACACGTGTGCGTATTGCCCAGTTCTGTTCATTGTTGAACGTGCATGTGCTGACATGAAGTGCTGGAAGGGAGCGGGAACGATCTGCTTCCGGAGAAACTGGTGGGAGTCGGCGAAGTTTCCTCGGGAGGCCTTGAGAGACTACCAGAACGTCAAGAAGGGTGTCCTCTCGCATAGCAAGCTCTTGTTTGTGCGGCCAGAGTCTGCCTCTGGTGAAAAGAGCTCCAACTCTGCCCAGACATGGACATACGTGGGAAGTGCGAATATCTCAGAGAGTGCATGGTAAGACGCTCCTTTTAGGTGGCATAAGAGTCACGGAACAGCGCTAATATGGGTGTGTACGCAACAGGGGACGGCTGGTGAAGGACAAGACAACAAAGGAGCCGAAACTGACATGCCGCAACTGTGAATGCGGCGTTCTGATTCCTGCATCGGTGACGCCTGAGGCAGCACAGTCGACAGCTGCACCTGTGGAAGGGCCCAAGATGCTGGATGCATTTCAGAGAAGCGTGCCTGTGCCGATGGTTCTGCCAGGTACTAAATACGACGGAAAGGCAGGCAATAGCAACCGGCCATGGTTTTTCACCGAAGTCTAAGAGGCTCGGTCGGTATAGGAGACACGGATTATGCGAGATGGAACTCTTGGGAACAGATCGATGGGCTTCTTTACAAAACAGTGTAACTAATTAAACATACTGCACAAATACACTGTATAATTGGCACATGACCTTTTATATGCACAGAATGCGATAAGGCGCGAGAGGGTTGTTATCGGGAAAAAAACTGGACAAGCAACGACAGCGACTGACGACTCGACGACTCGACGACACAGCCATGGCAGCAGTACGGAGACAAATGCTGAGCTCGCTGTCGGGACGGGCATACCTGCACTCTCGATGGGTGCAGCGGGGGCAGGGGAAGCAGCGACGACGAGGGCTGGCCAGCGTGGTGGACGGACAGACAGCGTTTGACGTGGTGGTGGTCGGCGGAGGGCACGCGGGCGCAGAAGCGTGTGCGGCAGCAGCACGGGCAGGGGCACGGACGGCGCTGATCACGCCGAAGCTGGACAACCTGGGGGTGTGCTCGTGCAATCCGAGTTTTGGGGGGATCGGGAAGGGGATCATCCTGCGGGAGATTGACGCGCTGGACGGGCTGGTGGGACGGGTGGTGGACCAGGCGGGCGTGCAGTTCCGGGTGCTGAACCGGAGCAAGGGGCCGGCAGTATGGGGGCCGCGGGCACAGATCGACCGGGGGCTGTACAAGAAGCACATGCGGGCGATGCTGGAGGGGTACCCGAACCTGTCGATTCTGGAGGGCAGCGTGTCGGACGTTGTGATGGCAGAGGGGAGGGGAGACGAGAGTGGAAGGGCAGAGGGAGAAGAGGAAGAGGAGGAGAGCGAGAGGCGGCCGAGCAAGCGGATCACGGGAGTGCGGCTGGAGACGGGCGAGGTGGTGCGGACGGGACGGGTGGTGATCACGACGGGGACGTTTCTGGGGGGCGAGATCCACATCGGGATGGAGACGTACCCGGCGGGACGGATGGGCGAGGCGCCGACATACGGGCTGAGCCGGTCGCTGCGAGAGGCGGGATTCGCGCTGGGACGGCTCAAGACGGGGACGCCGCCACGGCTGGACCGACGGACGATCGACTACGGAGCGCTGGAGGAGCAGGCGGGCGACGAGCCGCCGGTGCCGTTCAGCTACCTGGACGACGCGGTGGCGGTGAGCGGACGGGAGGGCGGCCAGCTGGTGTGCCACGCAACCTACACCAACGCGGCAACGCACGAGATTGTGCGGGCGAACCTGGACAAGACGGTGCACATCCGGGAGTCGGTCAAGGGGCCGCGCTACTGCCCGTCGCTGGAGTCCAAGGTGATGCGGTTTGGACACAAGGAGCGGCACATTGTGTGGCTGGAGCCGGAGGGGTTTGGCAGCGACGTGGTGTATCCGAACGGGCTGTCGATGACGGTGCCGGCGGCGGCACAGGAGCAGCTGCTGCGGACGATCCGGGGGCTGGAGGGGGTGGTGATGCTGCAGCCGGGCTACGGCGTGGAGTACGACTACGTGGACCCGCGGGGGCTGCGGGCGACGCTGGAGACCAAGGCGATCGGGGGGCTGTACCTGGCGGGCCAGATCAACGGCACGACGGGCTACGAGGAGGCGGCGGGCCAGGGCGTGGTGGCGGGCATGAACGCGGGGCGGGCGTCGCAGGGGCTGGCGGGCGTGCGGCTCTCGCGGGCGGACGGCTACATTGGCGTGATGATCGACGACCTGGTGACCAAGGGCGTGTCGGAGCCGTACCGCATGTTCACGACGCGGTCCGAGTTCCGGCTGAGCGCGCGCTTCGACAACGCCGACAGCCGGCTGACGGCGCTGGGGCGGCGCTGGGGCGTCGTGGGCGACGGCCGCTGGGCGCGCTTCACGGCCGAGCGCGACCAGGCCGGCGCGCTGCGCGACGCGCTGCAGGCGGTGGTGCGCAGCGCGCCGGCCTGGCGCCGGCTGGGCTTTGCCGTGCGCGACGACTCGCGGCGGCGCGACGGGCTCGACCTGCTGCGGCTGGCCGGCGTGGCCGGCGTCGACGACCTCGTGGCTGCGGGCGCGCTCGACGCCGGCCTGCTCGACGCCTTTGCGCCGGCCGTCCGCGCCCGCGTCGCCATCGCCGCCCAGTACGCGCCCTACGAGGCCGTGCAGGGCGTCGAGCGCGCCCGCGTCGCCCGCGACGACGCCCTGCGCCTGCCCACCGACCTCGACTACGCGGCCGTCGCCGGGCTCAGCCTTGCCGAGCAGGCCGTCCTCGCCGCCACCCGCCCCGAGACCCTCGCCCAGGCCCGGCGCCTCGAGGGCATGACGCCTGCCGGCTGCGTCCGGCTGCTCGCCCACGTGCACCGGACGCGGACGGCAGCCGGACGGATGGCCGCCGGCGGCAGGAACACGAAGCAGACGGCTCCGGTCGACGACGATCTCGCGACGCTGGACGCCGAGGCGCGCGTGGCCGATCTGTGAGGGGCGCAGACGGCGACAGGATTGGCACGATACATATCACACGCAGCGATGCACTGACCAGGTACGCTTTGTAATACCAGATAGAGACCCATATATTCTCACAGGACAAGCCTCGACGGCTTTCACCATGACATGCACGCCTCGTCCGCCCTACTTGGTCCCCGTCCTCCTCTGCGTCAGGATCTTGACGGCGTCCTTGCTGTAGACATAGCTCAGGCCGCTCCAGACGGTGGTGCCGGCGACGACGTATCTGGCGGTTAGCCGGGAGGAACAAACAAGTCACGTGAGCGAGCACGTGCACACACACAAACGTACTGCATCGTGGAAAGGCCCGGGCCGAGGTCCCAGCCGGCCGAGGCGGCGACGGGCGCGGCGGTGGTGGCGGCCATGAGGGCCAGCTGCAGAAAGGTGTTGTACTTGCTGATGGTGGTCGGGCGGACCTCGGCGGAGGGCAGGGAGAAGTCCCAGTAGCGGGCGAGGGTCTTGGGCGGCGGCAGGGAGATCCAGCGGTAGTAGACGGCGGCGATGCCGAGGCCGGCGTCGCGGCCGAGGATCAGGGCGGCGAGCCAGAGCGGCAGGCCGCCCTCGGCGGCCAGGCTGACGGCCAGCACCGTCATCAGCACCTTGTCGGCCATGGGGTCGAGGATGCTGCCGACGACGGTGCGCAGCCGCCACCGCCGCGCGATCCAGCCGTCCAGCATGTCGGACAGGCCGGCCGCCGCGAGCAGTCCCAGCGCCGTGCCCGGCATGTCGTGCAGGATGCAGTAGCCGACAAGCGGCGCCGCCGCCAGCCGCGCCACCGTCAGCATGTTGGGCACCGTGTAGATGTTTTCGCGGGGGGGAGGGCTGGACCACCTCTGATCGTCAGACAGGCCCCTGACAGCCATCGACAGCGTCGCTGGAAGCATGCCGGACACGCTGGACACGCCGGACACGCTCGGCATGCCGGCCCGGCCAGCCCGCCATCGCTGCCGCACGGCCGATGACGTCGACGAAGCCGCCGCCGTTGCAGCAGCGCCAGCCCTGCGTCCCCGGCCGCAGCCATTGGCCACCGCCGCCGCCGCCGCCCTCGTCGTCCTCGTTGTCAGTCTCAGCATTGTGGCCAGGCGGTGCGGCGACACATGGCCCCCCAAAGGCTGTGCAGGTGAGGGCGCGGAGAGTTCGAGCTCGATTTTTTTTTTCGTTTTCGGCCTGCTTGGTTTTTTCTGCACTGTCTTTGGTCTCTGGGCCAGGCCAAAATACTCGCAGTGGGGCTCACAGCTGTAGCCCGCTGTAAGCGGCAGCAGCAACCCGTTCAATATTGCTGACTCATCACTATCGAAGTACATTTACACCTACACCTTCACCTTCACCTTCACCTTCACCTTCAACCTCACGTCCCCCCCCCTACCTCCTCCCAATCTCCTTGCGCAACCGCCCCGCAGCCGTGGTCGGCGGCGGCTCCGGCCACGACGACACGGCACTGTCCATCTCGTCCCAGAAGCTGCTGGCGTTGTGGACGGTGGTGCCGCCCAGCACGATGCGCACGCCCGGCGACGACGCGTTGAGCCCGGCGACGGCCTTGGCCTCCTCGTACGTGGTGCCGCCAATGACAAACACGACAATGTCCTGCGGCTTATCGCGCGTCGTCCCGCCGCCGTCCACAAACGGGTACTGCTGCTCGCGCAGCCGGCCCTTGATCAGGCTGTGCAGCGTCGCCTCCAGCAGCGGCGAGTGCATCGTGTAGACGTTGTCGACGCCCTTGAGCCCGCGCAGCGCCTTGGCCCCGCCCCCGAAGATGCCGCCCGACTCAAAGATCTCCGCGATGCCGCCGCCCGGCCCCGTGCCCGCCCCGCCGTCCCCCCCGCCGCCGCCGCCGCCGCCGCTCCGGTGCTGCAGCGAGTGCTCGTAGGCCAGCAGCTTCGCCACCAGGTCGGCCTGCCACGTCGGCACGCCGCCGGCCGCCGTCAGCAGGTCCACCAGCATCGCCACCGTCGTCCCGCCCTGTTGCTTCTCGTAGCGCAGCGCGTACAGCGCCACCAGGCCGACCTTGTTGGCCGACGACACCGTCGGGCTCTGGATCAGCTTCTGCACCATCTGGCCTGTTAGCGTGGGAAAGAGCGAGTGCCTGCGCGTGTCCTCACCTTCAGATCCGCCGCGTGGTTGTCGTTGCACGCAATGCTCTGCTCGCACTCGCTGACCTCCAGCAGGTTCTCCTCGCCCACCCGTCGGCTCAGCTCCGAGATCAGGTGCACGTGCTTGCTGACGTTGCCCGACAGCTTGCGGAACTCGGGGTACTCCTCGACGAAGCGCTTCATGTCCGAGATGGACTCGAGATTCTCGTTGTTCTTGTGCCGCGCCTGGAACTGCTCCACGTACTCCTTGACGTTGGACCCCAGGTCGCCAAAGTTGAGAAACATGTTCCGCTTGAAGAACGGGTCCTGGTCCTGCGACAGCACAATCTCCCGCAGCTCCGGACCCGGATCGCTGTCTCCTCCGCCTCCGCCTCCGTCGCCGTGGCCGCCTGCCGCGCCCACCTGCAGGTCCACGCGCCCGTTGTGGATGCCAAACATCTGGTGCACCATCGCCTGGTACGTCCACTGCGTCAGCAGCGGCGTGATGGGGTCCTCGCGCCGGTCCAGGATCAGCAGGATCGGCGGCGTGTCGACGGGCCGGAAGTCGAACAGCTGCTGCTGCTCCTGCGTGATGCGGTAGCGCACCTCGGTCGCCAGCTTCTTGGCCAGCAGGCTGCTGCGCGCATACCGGATCAGCGGCTTCTTCTTCAGCGCCAGCAGCGCCGCCAGCACGCCCTCGGTCGACCGCTGCAGCGCGTCGGCGTTCCACGCGTCCGGGCTGGCCCCCCACACGTGCGTGATCGGGCTGCTGCTGCCGATGTTGCTGTTGCTGTTGCTGCTGCTGCTGCTGCTGCTGCTGCTGACGCTAAAGTCCAGCGAGAACAGGTCCGGGTTGATGACGACAAAGTCGGCAAAGTACTCCTGCACCCGCTTGACCACCTCGTGGTCGTCCGCCTCGGCCAGCCGCTCCATCGACGACTTCTTGACCACGTTGCTGAAGAAGAGGTTGTACTCGCCGTATCGCGGGTCCCGCAGCTCTTCCACCAGCAGCTGGATCGCGTCCGCCGACGGCCGCACGAAGCAGTAGCACCGCAGGTGCCGCATCTTCTCGCGCCCCGCATTGTCCAGCCGGTTGATCAGGTACACCTCGTGGTTGAGCAGCGCCGACTGCGTCGCCGCCGTCGACACAATCGGCACCGTCTCGCGGTCCAGCAGCAGTATCTTCATCTTGGCCGACACCGACGACGGCAGCGACGATGCCGCCGACAGCCCTGCCGTCCCCGCGTTGCTGTCGCCCGCCGTCACCATCTTGGTGACGTATCCCGACACCGCCTGGAACAGATCCATCGTCTTGCCGTTGCCTCGGTGGTGTCTGTGCTTGTTGGATCTCTATACAGTAGATGGCTGCCTCCTCGCGGCCAACCAGTCCGAGCGCATGCCGCCTCGGACGCCGGGAACAGTGGGATGCCGGTCTGGAATGGCGTGCGTCGTGTCGTCGATGCCCTGGTCGTTCTGAAGTCGGTCCGCAGCGCAGGAATGGGCGTGTTGGCTGGTGTCGATCAATGTCGCCGCTGCTCTGCGATGGAGGACAGAAATGCGGCTTTCTCAAGCTTCAGCACATGCGTCAGCGGCCCACTCCCTGAAGAGGGAGCTCCTCATGGGGGGTATCGGTACGTATGCAGCTTACATATTGTAGTCCTTTTATCTGTACCGGTACAACTGCCATCCGATAAGATAGAGCCTGGCTCAATGGCGTAAAAAGCAAAAACCGCTTCTTTTGGCAACAGCAATGCACGTTTTGGCTCCACACCAGAGAAAAAGCTTCATGACAACGACCTGACAAGGAGATCCGTCCGGCAGGCCCGCCTAACCTCGACTCTCCCATCCCCATCTGGCGCCACGGCTCTTGTCGCTGGACGTGTTTCCCTCCCCCCTTCCCGCCGGAGCCGACTGCGCCAGACACCAGCTGCCATGGCGCCAGACGCCTGTCCGGCCAGGCATGAGCCGACGTATGTGTCCTTTTTTTCCCCCTCTGGACAGACTTCCTGGGGGGTCATCGTCCAGTCTTGGTGCGTCCGGCCGCTGCTGACCCCGAATCCCTCGCAGCCTCTCGTTCACGCAGGGTCTGATCGTCGGCCAGCTGTCCGTGGTCCTCCTCGTGGCAGCCTTTATCAAGTTCTTCATCTTTGGCGACCCTCCCTCGGCAGAGGCTACAGAATCCCAAAGAGCAGCCGAGCGACGGTCACGGACAGAGGCCCACAAGGCGTCGCTTCTCCGGCTGCGTTCCATCCGAGAGGAGCAGCCGCAGGACCAGCACCAGCACGGCGGCCCCGACTCGCTGCAGCCGCACTCGCACCAGCTGCACGGCCGGCGCAAGTCTGGCGTGCTCCGACGGCCGCCGAGCCTGACCATCGGCTCGATCCTCAACAAGACGTACTACCGGGTGGACAGCCACCAGCCGGAGAGCCTGGACTGGTTCAACGTGCTGATCGCGCAGACCATTGCGCAGTTCCGCAACGACGCGCAGCACGACGACGCCATCCTGACGTCGCTGACCAAGGCGCTCAACGGCGACTCGCGGCCCGACTTTGTCGACGAGATCCGCGTGACCGAGCTCAGCCTGGGCGAGGACTTTCCCATCTTTAGCAACTGCCGCATCATCCCCGTGGACGAGGACGGCCTGGGCTGTGATGTGGGCGGTGGCGGCAGCGGCGGCAGCGGCGGCGGCAGCAGCAGCAGGAGAGGGCCGGGGGCGACGGCGAGCTCGGCCGCGCGGCTGCAGGCCCGCATGGACGTGGACCTCAGCGACATGATCACGATCGCGGTCGAGACGCGGCTGCTGATCAACTACCCGCGGCGGCTGTCGGCGGTGCTGCCGGTGGCGCTGGCGGTGTCGGTGGTGCGGTTCAGCGGCACGCTGTCGGTCTCGTTTGTGCCCAGCAACCCGTCGCAGGCGACGCCGACGAGGATGATCTTTGCCTTTCTCGACGACTACCGCCTCGACTTTTCCATCCGCAGCCTGCTGGGCAGCCGCTCGCGCCTGCAGGACGTGCCCAAGATCGCCCAGCTGATCGAGTCGCGTCTGCACCGCTGGTTCGACGACCGCGCCGTCGAGCCGCGCTTCCAGGAGATTGCGCTGCCGAGCCTGTGGCCGCGCATGAAGAACGCCCGGGGCGGCGGCGGCGGCGGCGGCGGCGGCGGCGGCGGCGGGTCAACGGCCGGGGGGGGAAGCCACAGCGGGGCGTCGGGATCGGGAGCAGCGGCAGGAGCCGGAGCAGGAGCAGGAGCAGGAGGGTCTGGCGGCGCGCCCAGCGTGGACATCGCATCCGACAGCGCGACGGCAGCAGCGAAGGCAGCAGCAGCAGCAGCAGCAGCGGCAGCCGTGCTCAGCAGCAACAGCAGCAAGGCGGCAGTGGGTGGTGGACGGCCAGAGTCGAGAGACTCGCGGGACTCGAGAGACACGCGCGACACGCGAGACCAGCGCGATCCGCGCCGCGAAGCCGACACGGAGAACTGGCTGGAGCACCAGCAGCCGCACCTGCAGGGGCTGCCCAGCGCGGCGGCCGTGGCCCTGGCCCAGCCCGGCCAGGTGCCGCACCTGTCGCATCTGCTGCGGCCGTCGCAGGACTCGCTGCGCCACCGCCAGCGGTCGCGGCACGACGACGTCTTTTCCATGCCAGGCTCGCTGCCCGATCTCAGCATGGACCCGCATGGGTGAAGCGGGATGAGAGGGGAGGGGAGAGGAACAAGAGCAAAGAAGGGAAAAGAAGAGGGGAAAGAAGGGGAAAGAAGAAGAAGGAGAAACCGAGAAAAGGAACCACAGCACATATCCACACGCAATGCTGATTCCTCGCGGCGGAGAAAAGTCACGGGAAGTCTTGCTGGTGCGGCCAGCAGACGGCGGAACCAGACTGCCGTCCTGTGTTGTACGAGGACGTCGGAACAGCATCCCTACTCACAGCCACAGGCTCGGCTTCGCTGCGGCGGACAGTCGGGACATGGCCCAGCACCGCTGTTCGCTGCCGCTCCACAGCCGCTCTCCCATTTCACGGAGTTGTATATAGACATACTATCGGGGGTTTGCATCGGGTAACTCTGGGGAAAACGGAGTCTTGGGCCACAACGGCACTATTGTACAGGACAAAGCGTGCTTTTATTGATTAATTTGCTACTGTACTATCTCTTTAATCTCCTAGCATATAATATCGTTTTTTACACATTTCTCATTCTCATTGCGTCCCTTTTTTCGTGCCCTCTCTACTCACGTATAACACCAAAAGAAAGACAGCCCAGACAAAGCCAAACAAAAAACCCCCCCAAAAAACTCAAAAGGCCGAGATCAGTCAAACGATACCAGCGCATTATCGCTCGCCGTCAGCGTCCACATGTGGCGGTACCAATACGCAGCGCCGGCCACGAGGACGACGTAGTACGCCAGGGTGACGAGCAGGTTGCCTCTGGAGCGCGGCGGGTCCAGGTCGTCGTGGGCCGGCGGCAGCTCGAGGCGGCCCCAGAAGCGCGGCAGGCCCATGCAGTTGCAGAAGCTGTGGACGAGGCAGGCGGCCAGGAGGCTGCCGGTGCGCAGGAAGAGAAAGGTGGCGTAGGCGCCGAAGAGCGTGGTGTAGGAGAACTGGACGAGCGAGCGCAGGGCGACGCCGCTGAGGGGGACGCGCGGATGGGCCACGGCGAACTCGTAGGCGTGGTGCAGGTGGGCGAGGCCGAAGACGACGGGCGAGAGCAGCACGGTGCGGGCGGTCGACGTGTGGGCCAGCAGCAGGGGCGGCACGCCGGCGCCGCGGAACAGCACCTCCTCGGTGACGGGGCCGGCGACGATGTTGCGCCACACGGCCCAGTCGGCGAGGAGGCCGGGCAGGGCGGCCAGGGCGGCCAGCGTCGACCGGCCCGCGTCTGCCGACCGCCGCGACAGCCGCCAGGTCTGCAGCTCCACGACGACCAGCTCGAACAGCGGGCCGGCAAAGAGGGCTGCCGTCAGCGCCAGCGCGCGCAGCGTCTCGCCCGCGCCCACCGGCACGTAGCCCATGAGGTGCAGCGCCTGCGTGGCCGACAGCCGCGTGGAGCCCGGGGCGCCGGCCGTCGTCAGCAGCACCAGCGTGGCCGCCGAGCAGGCGATGCACGTGAGCGTGACCGACGTGATGCGGGCCCGGATCACGGACGGCGCATCCCGGGAGAGCGTCGGCGACGGCCGCGTCAGGGAGGAGAGGTAAAAGGGTGCAACATAGGCGACGGTGTAGAGCGCCTGGATGGGTGGGGGCGAGGAGAGGAGGGGGGGGTGAGCGAGAGAGGGCGAGAGAGAAACAGGATGAAACGTTTCAGGGGGCTACTCACCAGCAGGGCCACAGCGGTGCTGGTGGAGATCGGTGGTGGGATCTCTGGAGATGTAAGATATCTTTAGTATTAGTCTGAGACAAGACTCCAGAAACTCGGTGAGCGACGAGAGGGGGAGGGAGAGAGAACGTACGCTCTTTGCGAAAGATGTACTTGTCGATGAAGCCGCGGATGGCAGGCATGATGGCGGTTATGCGAGCTGAGGCCGAGCTGGAGCTGAGCTGGGGAGTTGAGCCGTGAGCTGGGAGCTGGCGAGCTGGCGAGCTGGCGAACTGGCGACGTCGTTTGCGCCTGAATGCGGGTTATGACGAGGGACTGTCTGAAACGATGCGGTCGCCGTCCGGGTCTGCGATCTGGCTTGGTGGCAGCGGAGAACAAAGGGGGGGGGGGGGGGGGGGAGAAGAAAAAGGAAAAAAAAAAAAAAAGAACATAGGCCAGGAAGTATTTTTTTTATTAATGGACAAGGAATCC